>VTPC01090885.1:128773-174401 GCA_011009095.1 Ignelater luminosus
GGTTATATATGCAGTTGATATTCAAATTTCACAACTAATGTAACTTAACAACACTCAACAATTTCACTAATTCACTTACAGAATATGCAAGTTGATTTCATTTAAATAATACAATCTTTTATGAGATTATTTCTTTGAAGGTTAAGGTTAGGTTTTTCATCCCTCTACTTCTGGGCAGAAAATAGTGCTCTGCGCATAGACCGCGAGTTTCTTGAAGTGGAAGACAAAATGTAGGGGAAGTGATCCAACTGATTCTGTAGGGTATAAACTGTGGTGGGGGCAATTCTAGCAATGTGACAGTTAGTATTAATTGAAAAAACAAATGCTAACATGATGAACAACATCCTAGCATTTATTTTTTTTCTAATCAAAATTATTCTATACGTACATTAGACTTGAACGTACTTAAGCATCTCACAATTCCCTGTGCCTACTATTTGCCCTCACATGCTTTAAGTCAAATAAAAATTATTGTAATAAACTATTTAAGATTTAAATAATAAAGGAAAAATCAAGTTTAACAGCTTTGCGCATGTGCATTCATAATGTCTAAATTGTTGACATTGTTGACATCAATAAGGTCATGTCAACAATTCTTATTGTTGACACGCACATCACTGCATACAAGTCATTACAAATATTTTGCCAACAACTGAATAAAATGCTGTTTATTTTGCTACAGTAAAATTATTTTACAAAACATTTTTAGGAAAGTGCTTACTAAAACTTATTTTTGATAAAAGTTAGTGCAATGTTTTAGTTGTAATTCATCAGACAGACTGACGATTACAATTGGTACTATCATCGTTCAGTAATTTAACTTCAGGGTGCACACAAATTTCTTCATTTCGTCAAATTATATAGAAACTAATTGGAACGCGTTATTATATATATATATATTACATTGTTACAATTGGCGCCCAACGTGGGGGTAGTTTTATAAATTATAATATAACTTTACAAAAGGCGTATGTGCTTGATTTTGTATTATTGCTTTTGATCTGAATTTTGTGTCAAATAACTATAATCTTAAAAAAGTCAATAAATCTTTGATATTCAACTCAGAACACATTTTTTACTTAAACTTTATTTCATGTTCCAGAAAACTATTTTCTATCTATTCATTACATACTTTTCAACAATATGTACAAATGAAGTTACTACAGAAACTAGAAGTGATAAATTAAAAGGATGTTCTACTCAGACTAATACTTGTGCTGACTTGCATACTTCGATCGATTCCACTGAACAATTTCAACAAAGTCAAGGTATGTCCTAAAAATAAACTTGGAACAATAAATACAGTACAAACTTTTACAGATAACCACTACCTTAATAGATCCACAATGATCTTCCCCAATTTAAAATTGGATTTTGACAAAATTCTCGACATGCCAGCGCAAGCACTTCATGAAGTGAAATCCCTGAAAGTTTCCAAAATTACAACTGAGCATATTAAAGAACTGTCTAGAAAAATATTTAAAGAACTTACTCTTCTAGAAGAACTTGACTTAAGTCGTAATCATATACTTGAATTACATAAAGAGGATTTTTCACCTCTACATAATCTTAGACAGTTGGATTTGTCTGTTAATTCTATAAAATCAGTTGAATCGAAATCATTTCTAGGTTTAAATAATTTGCAACAATTAACTTTAATGGGAAATAAAATAACAGGTTTTGATAGAGATACATTTTTTGGTCTAACAAACTTAAAAGATTTGTCTCTAGTCAGAAACCATATTGAATACCTTCCTGTGACAGGTTTTAAACACATGAAATTGCTGGAAGTGCTTCGACTGGATGATAATACAATTGAATACATTCAAAAATCAAATTTTGTTGACTTACCAAAATTGAAGGAATTAAGTTTAAGTACAAATAAATTAAAATCATTATCTGAAGATTTCATAAGTAACGAAACTTTAAATAGTTTGGAAATATTGAATTTTCAATCAAATTCTATTAAAGATATTTATGAGAGTACATTTCACGGTTTAAATAATCTTAGTTTCTTAGATCTTTCTTATAATAAAATTGAAGATTTGTCAAATGAAGTGTTTCGTGGACTTACAAAATTGGAGGCATTATATTTGGATGTAAATAATTTGCGGAATATTGATAGATTTTTATTTAGAGGATTACAAAGCCTAAGAATATTGCTTTTAAACAATAACAAATTAGAAGATTTAAATGTTGGGTGTTTCGATGATTTATCAAATATAACAATTATAAATTTAAAGTATAACCATTTCAAGGTATTGAGAAGTGGATTATTTCGTAATTTATTTCAGCTCATTAAAATTTACTTGTCTTTCAATGAGATTGCTTACATAGAGAATGGAACTTTTGAAAATCTTCCAAGACTTGAATTGGTTGAATTAGAGAATAACAAACTGAATCGTCTAAATGAACAAATGTTCTTGTCAGTTTTGAATTTAAAACATTTAAAACTGACCGATAATATAATTCAAGTTCTTTCTCCCGGTATTGCCAAGCAAATTGCATCCGTAGAAGAATTGTTTTTGAGTAAAAATCAGATAATAGAATTAAAACCAGGAGTGTTTACAGGGCTGGCATTTTTAAAATATTTAAATATGGAATCGAATGGCATTGAAAAAGTATATGAGGGAAGCTTTTCAGGTTTACCTCGCTTAGAGCTTTTGCAAATAAATTATAACAATATTAATGCAATCAATTCTGATATACTTAGTGGTTTAGAACAATTATATGAATTAGAAATGAGGGTGAATGATATGCAGAATTTGTCATTGAATTCGTTTAGTAAAATGAACAAACTAAAAGAGTTGATTTTAGGACAAAATAGTATTCAAAATATTTCTCCGGGAACTTTTGTTGGTTTATCGAATTTGATAGTATTAGAATTAGATTTAAATAAGCTCATTAAGTTAGAAAACATTTTCGAGCCTCTTGTATCATTAGCAAGATTAAATTTAGAATATAATCTCATCGAAGAAATTTCTATCGATATATTTAAACCATTAATTTCTCTCAAAGAAATTAATCTAAACCATAACAAAATTATAACGGTTACAAACAATGTTTTCTCTAATTTGCATAGTTTGCAAATGCTACGATTAAATAGAAATTTTATAAAAAATGTTTCGTCCGAGGCATTTCAAGGTGATGATTCTTTGTCTACATTAGAACTGGCTGACAATCAGTTGGTTTCATTGAGTGGTACTTCATTTTTTGGACTGAAGATGTTAAATACTATAGATTTGCAAAACAATCATCTTAGAAACTTAGACTACAAGATTTTTCAAAATCTCACACAATTAAAAAATGTATATGTTGCAGGAAATAACATATAAGTAAATGGAGAAAGATAAAATTAATATGTAACTGCAAATATATAAATTAGAAATAAATCGCTCTTTTTAAAAAAATCAATTGTATTAATATTTCTTAACTTCCTAGGGATCAAGTTTGGTTGAAATAGAAATGTCGTGATGCATCAGTTGTATCTGTCTTTGCTTATTTATTTAACAGAAAAATATATTAACTCCTAAAATAATAATAATTGTTTACTTACCTGTATACACTAACATAGAAATGATCAAACTGATATTGAAAATTATTTTCCACATTGCTGAGTGAATTATTATCTGATCAGATTACAATTTAACTTTTATTTATATCACTGCTGATAAATTTAATTCTTTTGTAAATGAAACTAATCTACTATGAAATCAATAGTTAGGTAAATTCGGATATTCCACTAGCTAAACGCATTTAGTTAGTAAATATGCTTTATCTTTTTCTAGTACAATTTCACATTCTCTAGCTATCTTAACAGTACTCTCAATAGATTTTACTACTGATGGGGATTATTATACTGTCAGTAGTATATCAACTTAATGCAATAAAATGTAATACAAATACTCATTAGAAATAGGCATACGTTTTGATATAACTATTGAACAATTTATTCAAATCATATTATATTAATACAAAATCAAGTTATGCTAACTGATTCTGAAGGAATATGAGTACACATATGCAACAACAAGTAACGTTTACGTGTAGTCTTAAACTCGCATTGCTCACAATGAAAGGGCTTCTCACCAGTGTGAACCATACAATGTTGTTTCAATGTATGTCTCCGTGCCGCTTTATAATCACACATATCACACTTAAACGGTTTGTCATTATTTTGAACACATACTTGTTGCTTATTATCATGAACAGATAGGTGCCGTACTAAACTCTGCTTTCGAAATGTTGCATATTCACAATTGTCACATTCAAATAACCTTACATTACCATGTATCGAAATATGTTCTTTCAAGTCATCTTTTTGTCTACACTCATAATCACATTTATTACATTTGTATAACCTGCCGGAAATATGAGAATTCATATGCAATATTAAACTACTTCTACGTGCTGCTTTATATTGACACTTATCACACTCAAACAGCTTTTCCCCAGTGTGAAATTTCATATGCCGTTTTAAAGTAAGTCTCTGTTTACACTTATAATCACACATACTACACTGAAATAATACATCATCATTTTCTATTTTAATACACCGTATTGAATCACATTCTTCTGGAGGTTTGTATTTGTTACTTTCAACAAAATGAATCATCATATGTCGTTTAAATATATTTTTTCGTGTACACTGGTAATCACACATGTTACATTTATGCACACTACTATTATCATGTATGTCCATGTGTTCTTTTAAATTACTTTTACGTGAAAATCTATGTTTACATACATCACATTCAAATGGCTTTTCACCAGTATGCATCAACATGTGTAAATCTAAATGGCATTTCTTTTTACATCTGTATTCACACAAGCTGCACTTGAATGGTTTATTATTACTGTGAACATGCATATGTTGTTGTAAATGGCATTTGCGCATAGTTTTATATCCACACAGATAGCACGTCAACCATTCTCCACCAAAATGTAATTTCATGTGATATTTTAAATGCTCTCTTCGTTTCGCTTTATAATCACATAAATAACACTGAAACGGTTTCTCAGTACTATGAACCCTCATATGTTTTTCTAATTGATATCTAGAAACAGCTTTATGTCCACATACATCGCAAAGAAAATGCATTTCACCTGTATGCGTTGCCATATGTTGCTTTAAATAATGAGTTTGTGTAGTTTTATAACTGCATAGATTGCACTTAAATGGTTTATTATCTGTATGAGTATACATATGTAGTTGCAAATGGTACTTTCGCTTAGCTTTATAGTTACATTTACAACATTCAAATAATCTTTTTATATTTTTATTTAATCTGCGATCATTTAAAATGTTTGAATTATGAAATAATCTGTTATGCTTCTTAAGTTGCATCTCATTAAAAAATCTACAATTGCAGTTAGCACATTCGAATTCAAATACATTTCTCTTTTTTTCTGAAAAACTGTTAAGAATGCTTTCTTCGTTTAAATTAGAAGTTTCTGTTTTAATAATAAGTTCGTCAGTTATAAATGAATCGTCTGCACTGGGTTCAATTTTAATTTTAAAATCATAATTATCCTTTTCGTCTTTACAGTCTGTAAGCAAAAATATTTCCTTTTGATCAGCTAAATCTTGATCTTCTTTGATTGTCAAATCTTTTTTTATAAAATCTTTTAAAGGTGGCTGTATCACTTCATCATTAGAGATATCTTCTTGTTTCATTTTTATTAAGAAAGTTACTAAAACCTAAAAAATCCTTGTGTATCTATTATGTAGCAACGTGTACAAAAAGAATTACAATTACAGTAGGCGTTGGAAGTTCAGTCGTGTTTGTTTATTCTTAGCATTTTCTAACTTGTACAGAAAATGGAGAGTGGGTATATTACTATTAATAGAAGCCATTTACAAGAATCTAAAGATGAGTCTTTTAATCATTTCTAAATAATAAATAAAATTATGAATTGGGATTTGATGCTACTTCAAAATTCCAAGGCCTACTCTAATTGTTTTTGTTTGTACATACGTTAGAATTACACTGAATAAGGAATTTTAGTTTTTATTATATATATATTTAGATCTTAAGGCCTGCAGCGCTAACAATTTTAACATAAATCGTATTTAGATTTTGATCAACGATAAGTACAGCAATAAATTGTTGAGGTTATGTTAAGTTAGATTACAACCAATACAAGAATAATAAAAGTTACTAAGTAATTCACTTTCTCTGGTGTTTAGTGTTTTATTGTATTTTGATGTTGGATGTTCCCGAATGTTTATATTTTCATTTAAACTTATCGGTAGTCAACAAGCCGAAAATTGCTAAAGATACTTGGCGTCATATAGACAAGGTGCGCTTGGATAGGTAATGATGTAGACACATAGATAACTTCGGATTTCGCTGGCTTAAAATTACAAGGTTGCATGTTAAAAACGAACCATTTCGAAAAAAATGGACTTGAAGTTTTATGTTTTTAATTAAACTATTTGTATCACTCAGAATTGAACCAAAATTCCTGTACTTGATGTATTACTTGTTAAACATGAAGACCATGCCATTATAATTGAAACACTTGGAGATCCTTTGATAATCCTTAAAACCTGTAGGTAGCATCTCCAATATTTTATATGGTTTTCTTATAAGAGACAATGGAGAATAATACTCAGGTTTCCTTTAAAAATGCTCCACATTGTTATTTTCTTTATATCTGGACATTCAGCTAACACTTTTTCTAATATTATAATAACAGCACTCACGATGTCATTGCATTTACGACTCATCAAAGTTTCTGCCCAAACATTCTTTGTACCCAAGTTTTTAACCTGATAGATGGGCTGTCAAGTTGTATACAGACAACTTAGTATTGATGGTTTTCTGAATCTTCACTACTGAGTCTGTTTAATTCAGTATGGAACTTACATATTTTGCACACTTCGCAAATATCCTTTTTTGGTTGGTGAAAGTAAATGTTGACATTGTTACTAATGTATGCTCATTCTTTAACAGGTGGAATTAACGCAAATACACTCTTGTAGAATCAGCACGACAGTAATGTGGCTCCACGCGCGGAAAGGAGTTCATATGATGCTTTCTGTATTTGACTTCATCTTCTGTCAATCTTTTCTTTGGATGCATACCTTGACCACTATGGAATGGTGTATTGATTTTCATTATTTATTTTAAATGTATTGGAAATTGTTTTTTGGCTAATTGCTAAAAGAACTTTGTACAAACTTGTACTTTTTGTATCTACCACTAAAGAAATATTTGTTTTTCCATTTTTTTAAAAATTTTCTTGTCTTTTTCTGACTGGCTCTCCAGTTTCAACATTTTCAACGAACTCCGAAGGAGTCGTTACTGAATTTGCGAAGTCTGTCTGTCTGTATGTCTGTCCGCATTTTTTGTCAAATTTTGAAATTTTGACTTTAGATTTGGATTTTACATCAGAAACTAAAGGCAACGTGGTATCTTCGTTTTTTGATAACTCTTCGGGAACATGGTCAAAATGGCCGCCAAAAATTAGAAAATTTTTAAATATTTCTTTTTTTACTTCAGAATTGTATTCTACATCAAAAATAAGACAAACGTGTACTTTTAGTTTTCTGATATCACCTCAAGAACATGGTCAAAATGGCTGCCGAAGTCTGAAAAAAGTAACAAAACGGAGTTCGTTGTGATACTTGACGCTCTTTATTCTTTATGAAAGAACTGCATTTATACAAATATTTTGTGCAATCTTTTAAATTTTTTATTTTTTGAAATGCACTCTTTACTACATTCTCTTTTCTTCTTCCTTACATGACATTTTCAATTATGCAGGCTTTGTGTTATTTTTTTTCTTATTGTTTTTCTCTCGATAGTTGACTTTTGCTTCTTGCAAATTGCCTTCTCCAGCTTTTGCTTCTTCTAAGTTCTCACCATCAATTTCTGAACTGTCTAAGGTTTGTTCTTTTTCCAATTCAACAGTACGACTTCCTTTAACATTACTGCTTTTGCTGTTAGCTGTACCTAAATATGCGCATTAATACTTTGAATCAGTTTCATTCACACTACCTTCTTTAAATAAATAATTATAAATTAATAATATTCCTGGAACATAACCTCAAACTTATATTAATGTTACCTTGATTTAAATTTCAAAACTATGTATGTCAGCAGCAAAATTAAGTTTGTTTCACATAGAACCTTGTAATATAGTGCAAAATCTGTAACATATAACCTTTAAGTCAGCGATATGACCAGTGAAGTAGAAGAATGGCATCTAAAGAAGCAGTGATGACTTAATCTTTCAATTGTAGTGGACCTTACAAACATTCTAAAGGCACATCGAGAAGTATAGGTTTTTCCTGTAAATAACTTGATAATTTATCATGATAGGGTTGGTAGTAGTAAAATCCTGAACTGGTGATAGACCTCACAATCATATAACTGTATGTGATTTTTAAGAAGTCGTTGCAGCAATATATAGTACACTTTTGATAAATATTCTATTATTTCAAGCTATCTATCGGCCACAAAAATTGGTTGGAATCCCTTACAACATAATTTTCAACATTGTATTACATCATTCTGTAAAATCTACTCTTCATTCATTCTTACATATCAATTTAAATAAAGTTCTGAATAAGAAATGCAGTTTTTGAGCAAAGTCGAATTTTCCAAAGTCATGTAAGTAAAACATCTTAAATGGAGGCTTGATATTGCATGGCTTTGAAAAATTCGATTTTACTCGAAAACGGCGCATTTTATAAAAAAACCTATCATACATTATTTTTTTATTAAAGTGTTTGTAAATTTCAAAAATGATGTAATTATGTAATTTTAAAGAAGACTTACTCAAGAAAATAGTTATTTAAGGTTAAAATCATGTATATATTTCAATTAAAAAATTCTGAAAGTTTCTACATAGCATAGGTACAATACAATTCGCAAAACATTAAAATAAAAAAAATATTACATAAATACAATGCGATAATGAATGACAATGATAAAAAATAGACAGTAAAATTATAAAAATAGTACATACAATACAACACATCACCATAATTAATTAATATTACCTTTTAATTCTGACCAGCAAAAACTGAATTCCATGCAGGACACCCTAGCGTCATTTGGAGATAAATAACACTAATTAAGTCCTCTATTTAGATTCACATTCTGAAAAAATTAAATCAAATATAGGCAAACCAGTATTTTTAAATAAAAGCTTTTCTTTATACTTTTTCCCTGGTATACAATGTGTTCAGCAAGGAATGGGACAGCGAGATATGTCGGAAACGAATGCAGATTTTAAAATTCTGAAAACTTTGTTATAAATGTAAAGTAAGGGCACATATCTTGTAATAAAAAGTTTTTCAACTAAATGCGTCACCGCCAGGTGGCGCTACCCAACTTAATTTCTTTAAATGGAATACCCTACTTTTTATTCGATTTTTGGAATCTGTAACATATTTGTGATAACTTTCCTTATAGCTACCTTACATTTATAACAAAGTTTTCAGAATTTTAAAATTTGCATTCGTTCCCGAGATATCGCGCTGTCCCATTCCTCGCTGAACACACTGTATACCATCTTTGACTAAAATAGAATTTTGTGATATCTGAGGATGTGAGATAAAATTAATTATGAGGATGAAACGCCTATGTTTTCTATAGTTAGACAGTTTGTCTTTTGGGTACTTACTTGCAGATTATGAATATTTCCAAGAAATGGCGGTCTCTGTAAAAAATGCAATAATTGTAGATTACACCATAAGCAACATTCTGGCTTAAATTATTACAAAGAAATACTAGACGAAACTTTCATATACGTGGACAATATTTCAAAAATATGTACCACTGTACATGCTTAAAATACAGGGTGTTTTTAAATGTATGGCATTCTACCTTTTTTTCCTTGAACTTACCTGGCCACCAATATTGTCATTAGCAGCAACGAAAACGCCTAGAGGAGGAACAACAACAGGATTCTTTTTGGCTACTTCTTTATAATGCTGTTGGATGTCAAGAGTCGGATCAATTTTCAATTTTGATGAATCTAAATGTAACCCTTTTTCTTCTTTAGCAATTTTTGCTCCCATTAAAACTTCCTCTTCATGCATCTGGTTAGTATCACTGAATAATGGACAACTAAAAGTTACACAGTTGATATAAAGCAAAATAAAATAATTTAATTATTTACAGATGAAATTTATCTCCTCCAGGTCCATTGAAATGTTTGTAATCTACCACAGGTTCACCACAAATATAGCACATTAAGGCACCACAAGGACATGCCATTTTATTGCAACCATCAACCTTTACAAATGGGATTCCGCATTTATAGCAATTTCTAAAAAAGGCTAAAATTAGAACTTCCAAAGAAAAGCGTCTATTGAGCAAACGTTACCTTAAAAGAGCTTCTGTCATTTTATTTTCAATATATGTACGTAATTGGACATCTTCCTTCTGTTCTATTTCATCACATCTCAAAGGCAAGTGAGCAGGTTCTTGGCATAAACGGCACGTTAGTTTCATACAATCAGGATTTAAACAGCGGAAGATTTTATCTTCTGCTGATGGTATAATTGCAAAATCGCAAAATCGACACATCTCTAAACCTTCTATACCAGCAGCTTTTACTTCTTGTAACTGTCTTTTCTGAACTAGTCTGGTAAACATCTTTGGATCTAGTACAGCCTGATGAAATTTTTGTGAAAAGTAATAAACAATCTTACTTTTAGAAAATTTATATCTTTACCTGCAGTGTTTGCAAACTAAAATATGATGGACAAGCGTTCAAACAAGCAAACTCCAGTTTTCCGTCACTAAAGTCTACCTCAGCGCCTAGTCGTATACAATTCTTACAAAAGGTGCAGCCATTCTCACATTCATAGATATCCTTGGGCATTATTTCATTATCGAAACAACAACCGCAAATTTGTAAAATACCAGCTGCTTCAGCCTGTCTTCGCTCTTCAGTTTCCTCGATTCTTTTTTTTTCTATCGCAGCTTCTATTTCTTCTAGATGTTCAATAAAGGCAATCTAAAAAATAAATTTAATTTACAATTACTAACTGTTTGTAACTATTAACTTCGTACTTACTTCTTGCAAAAGGGTTAAATCTTTCACAGCTGTTAATTCAAGATCATATAATTTTCTCTGGTTTTTAAGATATAAACGTACATCTATCTCTTGTAATTCTTTATATGTCCTAAACAAATTATGTTTTTGATCGCAGAAACTGTTTCGTAAATATTTTATTGGTACACGACGAAACTTATTAGCTAAAAAATTTTCAGCAATCTCATGCTTTCGATCAAATCCTGTCCAATTTTTTTGTAGGTTTTCAAAATATGTTATTGGATCAGGTATTAGTTTCAAAAATTTGTCTACGTCAAATTCTGTGGTATAAAACTTTCTCTGAGAACTAATCCGTTCCATCCTGTCAGAAAAATGTTGTTGTAGCTCAATTATGTTAAAAAAGTGTGCTCTCACCTTAAATACTCTTCCTTTGTTGGATACTTAGGTGACTCAATCATCATTGACATAAATTCGCTGAGGTCTTCTGGTTTGTCAATAAGTTTCTTACATTGTATTTCCAAATAGTTTGGATCGGCGTCTGGTAAGATTTGTTTCATGATCTCTAATTGTTCTTCAAAGTTGATCTGTTCATTTAAAATTGGTGGTTCTTGCGAGATTTGATTGTTTCCTAAAAATGATACAAATTTAGATAATAGTACCATTGTTGTTATATTGAAAATTTAAATACGATCTCGGAAAAAATTCACTATTGATTATAGATTAGAAAAGTCTAGATGAACTTATTTTCTAGAAGGCATCGTTCCCAACTTTTGAGCACCCTGTATAATAAAGGTTTTCAAGACAGTTTTATTTGATTAAAATTAAAATTCATTGCTTACTATTTATAACTTTGGACATCAATTTATGTAGTACGGTTGGAGAATAATCTTTTGCATAACATAAAGTTCTTAAATACTCCGGGCATACTTCCGGGAAAATTGCGATGAGATGTAGAGCCAATTTGTTTTCATCAAATGTTTTTAATGGTTTAGACATGTTTTGTACCTTTAACACAAGATATTAATTATAAATTATAAATGGAAAAATATGAATTTACTTACCAATTCTCACTGGATGCATAAAGCTTAAGACGGTTATAACAAAATAAAATTATTTTTCCAACAGAACTTAAAGATAAAAGTAATCACCAGGTGTAGCATTTCTGAAAAACAATGTTAGCCAAATACACTCTACGAAAATGTTTTGTTATAATTTTGGTAAATATTTAACTTTACTGGGTTTTGATCGCTTTTTACAGATCACATTGTTAGTATCTAATTGCAATCTAGAATGGAAAAACGACAGGTAAAATAACTTTTTGGTTTGCAAAAATTATTCTAAACATATGCGGTATGTGTCTGATATATCTTACTATTTCTGACATTTAAATTACAAAAAATACCAAGCAGAATGGGATTAAAGTTAAATTTTTATTTTTACAAACTATCTTAGAACTTGAAAAAAAAAACAGTTGAGTGGGATTGTTATCAAAAATCCCAAAATACATAAATCTAAGACGATTTGAGAATTAGCATAGCATTTTTAGCACAATCCAGAAGGAGGTTGAAAAATTCAAAGCAATCTAAAAAGTCTTAGTTGAGAAGGTTTTTCGGGCCCAACCCAATTCAAACTCAAAACTAAACTGACCCAATATAAAAATCTGGTCAGAATCTTTGTTAGTCATTTACAAACGTGAGAACCAACAGCAAACTAGTGGCACCTCTGCGTTTGATACTAAAATAGTTTTAAACTGAAACCGCCCAACAAGATACCAATAAAAAATTGACCTATAGAGTTGCCCAATCTGTTAAAATATAGGTTTTAAATGGCAAATCTTTATCAAAAAACTATAAAAACTTCATTTTTATATTTTAGGTTTCTAGTTTATTATGATTACACAACTTAGTAGTTACCCTATGACTATGGATTCAGATAATTTCTAGTTGGCTTGGACGAAATGGTATCAATCTTGATAATAATAAGTATTTTTTGTTGCTTCTTGTTTCTCATATTTAGATATTTTTCTTCTTGATCAGGACAGTACCAGTTCCGAAAGTCTGTTTGGTAGATATCAGTTCAACTGTTTTGATAAACCTATAGTTCTGCAGTTGATGTATTGTAACTTGCAATAAATGCAGTGTTACTGCAAGAAGGTCGTCCAGTAGTAATCTTTGTTTAAAAATCCATAATTGGAATTTCTACTCAAGCTTTGACTTTAGTTAGAAAATTATAGAAAATTTTGTTTTGCACAAAGACAAAACAAAAAAGTGAATATGCACTGACCAAATTTAAAAAATCAAACGGAAAAATACAGAAGATTAAAAGTATTATAACAGAGGAAACACAACAACGTGTATTGATACAAGAAATGTTTTTATCAAAATGACCCACCTCAACCAGTTGGTGACCACAAGTCAGTCTGAGAGTGTCTCTATCATCAGAATGTTGTTGAGAAATCTTTGGACTGAATATTCTATAAAATTTAATAGTTTCTATAGTTCTGTTAACAGCCAATTGTGTAATGTAAAAAAATGGAGAAAGAATGGAGAGCCAGATTTATACAACAACCCTACATCTTCATTGAAATTAATGTTCTAATGCTCATTTTATATCTGCACCACTGAAATAACTACGAAAATCTTGTTTAATAAACACTCGAACTTTTCTGCAGGACAACCAACGCAACTCAGTACATTAAGTATTACTGGAACAATCATGCCAATCAACTATACCACTACTTGGTATTCTAGTACTAAGTGAAGATGTTGCTTAGGTTTCTCAGTTTTTCTGCAGTCTCCATTACAGCAACCATGCCAACGGAAATACCCACGACAAAAGCTAAACACATTACCAAGATCAACAAATAAAAGCAGAAAATTTAGTATCAGTACCTAATACTAAAACCTCCCTTTAAAAATAAGAGCAATCGCATTAAAATATAGATACAAAAAAAGTCACTAGGCTATTTAAGGCCTAAGAGATGGAAGTCTAAATTGTAGCAGAAAAAACAGTATCAACTAACCACATCAATAGTGTTTGGTGACCAATTTCGTTAAAAGCATGACTAGGTAGTTTTCCGATATTATCTATTATGAAGAGGCTCATACAGAACACTAGAACTTTCCTATTAAGGCAACTGTAAGTGGCTGGTCTTAACAAAACAGATCTTTCAATAGTTTCTTGTAATTACTGCACGTTTGAGAAGCTAGTTTCCATTCTATTTTCCTCAAATATGTCATATTTACTATTATTTAGAACTTTTCTGTTGGTATCATTTGCAGAAACAAAAAAATCCGGTCGCACATTCTATTTGGAGATTCTAGAACCCTATTTGGAGAAATCCGTTAGCTCTCCCATAAAGGTGCTATAAACTGATCAGTAGTGGCCGAAGTAAAACAAAACAATTGCGAAAATAATGTTTTTTGTTTCGGAGTAAATTCTCTAAAACACCCTCTTTGCTATTTTTTTCTATCTTTGCTCGTTCTCGAGATGTTTCACTTAAAAGAAAATAAGATAATTTCGTCTTTAGCAAATATCTAGTAAGCCGAGAACTTTTTTGAAAAAAACAAAAGCATAAGTAAATTGATCTGTAACTTTGTTACAATTAAAATAAATGTATCTGTATATAGATGTAAATGATTTTGATGTTCTACCATGTTTAGAACATTATAAGTACAGTTACTAAATAGTTTTATTTTTAAACATTAATATGCCTTGTTTTTCTTTAACGCGTATAACTTCAAATCAGAAGATACAACAAATTTATAGAACGCGATTAATTTTCAGGCAATTAGCATCTCGTCCCGCGTCGATTACAATAGACAGAGTGATGTATGAACTTACCTTATCACTCTAATGACGCTTCATTATTTTAACACATTGTTACTTGAATCGATTACTTTAACATTTTGTTTGTGAAATAAAGATTTTCAGGTACTTAATATTTTCGCTTTAAAATATGAAAAATATGCAATAGTCTTACAAATTATAGCTAAAATTGTAATTCTGAACACAATTACAATTGAATTATAATATACACTCAACGTCTAGCTCAGTTTCATAAGAAGCTTCTTTACGAGACTAAAGAAAAGCTTGGTAACTCGACGTGTCAATTATAAAACGAGTTACTATCAGTCACCATTATTACCTAATAAGCTTTCCATGATCTTTAGCAAATGATTAAGCTTCCTTGCAAATTTCTAGAAACAAACTCAAATTTTTCTAAAAGAAACTTACATAAAAACTTGCTCAAGGCCTTGTAATTTAACCATATATTGCGAGATTTATTCTTTTTGGAACAATTAAAACAGAATCTAGACAAAATTATAATAAAAGTTCTTGCGATTTTGTCCTAAAGCGTTTCTTGCTGAAGTATGTTCGAAAGTGAACTGGCTTCGTCTAGCTCTGTAAGCAACTTTATTCCACTTTTAATAAAGTCATCTGTATTATATATAAAATATATTTTGCACAAGTAAAAATTACATTCCAAACATAAATTTATTACATAATTGAACTATTAGCCTCAATATCCGAAGGGAACTTTAAGACTTAATCTAGCTAACTTTGATATCTGTTCAAATTTCTTGATCGATAGGTTAGAAATATTATTACCACCCAAATGCAATTTTTGTAAGGTTAAACACCTAAAAACATTTTTATCAATTTCGATTATTCTGTTGAGAGTTAGGTCAAGATCACGTAGCCCAATTACGTTAGCGAAAGCATTAGTTTCAATGTTTTCGATGTTATTGCTGTGTAAAGATAACTTTTTAATTGTAGATCCTGAAAATGTCTTTTTATCAATTTTTGTTATTTTGTTACCATCTAGAAGGAGCTGAAGAAGATACAGATCGTGAAAAGCTCCATCTTCAATAAATTCTATTTCATTAAATAATAAATGCAACTTTTTAACTGTAGAACCTGCAAACATGTATTTATCTATTCTATTCAATTTGTTTCGCTCTAAGCTGATCTCAGATAAATTAAGTAAATTACTGAAAGCGTAAGGTTCAATAGTTTCAATTTCGTTGTTATCTAAAATTAATATCTCAAGTGCAGATCCTGAAAAACTATTTGTACTGATTTTCATTATTCTATTAAATGCTACATCTAACTTAAATAGATTTTGTAAATCTGTAGGTTCAACAGTAGCGATTCCGTTATGAGATAAGTGTAACTCGCGAAGTGATCGTGAAAAAGTGGGAATTTTATTTATATTGGCGTAACTTAAATCAAGAAACTGAAGATTATAGAAGTCATCAAAAACGCTCGGTTCCATAAATGTAATGTTATTTTCATCTAAATCTAATATTTGAAGTTTTGAATTTGGCAGCATATTTTTCTGAATTGAATTTATCATATTGACTTGCAGATAAAGCTTGGTAAGGTTGGGTAGACCTTGAAAAGCGTATGGTTCAATAGTTGTAATATAATTGTTTGACAAACTTAAAGTGTGAATTCCCATTTCTATAAAACTACTTTCTGAGATTATTTCTATTTGATTGTCATCCAAAAACAACTCCTGAAGATTGGTTACGTTATAGAAATAGTAAGGTTCAATGGCAGTAATATGGTTTTTTGACAAATATAGTTGTTCTAGTGAAAGTATAGAAAAAGTGTTTAAGTCAATCGTAGTAATATTATTCCCACTTACATCGAGAAACTGAAGATACTTTACATTATTAAAAGCATCGTAATCAATAAACTGAATGATGTTATAACTTAAGTATAATTTTTTTACTTTGGTCCCTGAAAATGCACCCGGCAAGATCTGATATATTTGATTATGAGAAAGATCAAGTTCAAACGGGTTTGTTATTAAGAAAGCATCGTCATAAATATACTGAATTTCATTGTTATTCAAACGCAAAACGCTTAACGAAGATCCCTTAAAGGTATTTTCTTCTATGTCTTGGATGTAATTATAACCCAGATTTAGTTCATCAAGATTGTTCAACCCAGTAAAAGCTTGTGGTTCAATAAACCTTGTCCTACTGTACATTAAAACCAACGTCCTTATGGTCGATCCCGAAAAGGTAGTTGCATTAATCGTGTGCATTTGGTTGCCAGTTAAATATACTTCCTTGAGGTTGTGTAAATTGCCAAATTCCAAAGTTGTAATATGATTGTAGTCTAGAATTAATACCTGCACGGTAGATCTTGAAAACGCAAGAACGTCGATTGTAGTGATTCTGTTTCCTTTTAAGTCAAGTTCGTAAAGATTGCTTAAACCTTGCAAAGCTTTTGGTTTGATACTTTCAATTTTGCTATGTTGTAGTACTACAATATTAATTGAAAACTCTGGAAAAAACATTTGTTTAGTTTCACTTAATTTTAACTTTACCCAAGAAGAAAACAAGAAAAGGATCTTTTTGGAACCCTAAATGTTCTGACTAAAAAAAATACTTCTTTTCATTGATCGACCTGGCAAGAGATTAATATCATCTTTCTCAAAAATAAAAGACACAATTTAACCAAAGAAACAAACCCAACCTTGAGAATAATGCATTTGCAATCATAATTACAGTTTTTGATGGGTAGTTCAAGCTGCGATTCATTCAAATTAAATAGGTACATACCGGTGTTAGTGACATTGTTCAATAAATCGAGAGGTTCTTTTGATGATAGCCTTGTGATATTGGAATCGCTGACTTCTATTCTTCTGAGTTCAGGTAGAAATCGAAATGAAATTATCGATAAATCTAAGAAACTATTGTTTATTAGTTTTAAATGTTCAATTAGTCTCGGAGCAGAACCCTGTCGAGCTAAAGTAGCGTTTATTTCGTGTTTTATCTGAGTTACTGATTCCATATTAGAGCAAGAGATTTCCTTATATTTATCTTCATCGTAGAAACATTCTTGAGTTGTACATCCGTTTAAGTTCAAAATTGTAGAGAGCAATAGCAATCTTAACATTCTTATTAAATCTAAAAAAGAGAAACTAAATGTTGCACTAAAAGCAAAAAGTATTTAAAAATTTTTCTTACCTCTGCGTCCAAACATATCTGGCAGTTCAAAGAAAATCGCTACACTCGTATTAAAAATCGCAACTTGAATGATCTTGACTTTGGTAATCGAAATGACTTATGACCTAAAAGAGTATGCGTTAGACAATATTATTATTTTTTATATCACAAGGTCTTGCTTATCATTTTAATAGTGCTCGTCGCATCTTTCTCAAAATATTAATCTACAATGTATAATTTATTAGATTTTTCCAGCAGTGCTTATGAATCTTCAAAAATATTTTCAGAAATCGTGTCAAGCTTGACTCAATCATTGCTGTTTCATATATAAATGTTGGCAAAATTGTTAATTAAAATTAATTAGTGATATCATGGTAATCCCATGAAGAAAATTTCTGAGATATCCGCAACCTGTTTTTCTATTATAGTATTCAGAGTACAATAACTTTTGGTACAGCCTTACCATAAGTATAAAATATTTGATACCGGGAGATATCTATCTGCAAGCGTCTTATTGACTACCCGACCGCACGCCTATGGACCGAACCGAAATCGATTTTCAGGTACAAGAAGTGCTTTTTCAGAAAAATGGCGTATTGCACTTTCAACGTATCTTTGTACAAATACGAATTCACAAGAGATTTTAGAATTTCCTATCTTTGAAATGCCTCAGGCCATTTTAATCGAATCTGGAAGAAAAAAAGCTCCCTCCTCGTTTTTAAGGATCTTTTTGGAAAAATTTGGAATTTGCTTACAGGATTACGTATAGGCTTTCTAGTTTAAAGGGCCGTATTTACACCGTTTATAGTTTTTTTTTCGTTTTTGATTGGAAGATGACCTCGTAGGAAGAATTATATCAAACCTTTTTTGTTTCCCATTCTACGGCGCATACGCACAACTATACTTTTTTAGGATGTCGGAGAACTACTGCAAAAAGTTTCAAAAGAAGACTAAATACATTTTTTTATTTTAATTCACCCCAAAGACAGGTACATGCCACTAGTATTCACCTAAGCCCTCTTGCCCTGAGGATACCTTTTAGATTGAAAAAATCCAGCTCGATTAGACCATAAAAAATCGACTGATGAGTTTTTTAGTTGGACTTTGCGGAAGACCATGGAAAAAAGTGCGAAGTTAACCAAATCGATCGGGATTCTCCTAGTAGATAGAGATGCACTCTTAGAGTACAAATCTCAGATATCACATCGAACGAGCTATTCAGATGGTTTTGGTGAGGGTTGCAAGATTCGCAAAATTCAGGGTTTCTTGGTTCATCACCGGCAATCCGTTTTCATTGAT
Source organism: Ignelater luminosus (assembly GCA_011009095.1). Taxonomy (NCBI): domain Eukaryota; kingdom Metazoa; phylum Arthropoda; class Insecta; order Coleoptera; family Elateridae; genus Ignelater; species Ignelater luminosus. Next base: position 148,057 of record VTPC01090885.1, read on the forward strand.
CGACAACACTCGCAAATTTGCGTCAAACGACGAAAGCCAGACCTCCATACCTCTTATAGTTTCCAAGCTAGCAGCTCTCCTACGTTTGACCTGTCGCGCCCTCTAGCGGTCTAACTGTAAAAAGTGGAAAATCAGTTCCAGCGGCATCTGGAACACGTGAAGACACTCAATTGAGATACTAAATGCCGTTTCGATATCTATCTGTCGTGATCTATGCCTTGTCGTGTGCTTGGTACAATATCTGCAGCGCAAAATTCCACTTTTATTTTTTTGATAACCGAAACTGGCCAATAGTCGTCTTGGTTTAAAATACTTTCAATTTTAAGATTCTTGGTAGTACGGTCAGTTCTTGTATCTACTTGAGACTTCTCTTCATTTGTTTGATCCGTCACTCTTGCTGCTACCACCACACTCACTCTCAACTGTATGTGTCTTACCTTCTAAGCTCGTCATCGTTTTTACGCATTTCCTCCTGTAATTCTTTTTCTGTAAGTACACGCGTTCGTCCAATATCATTTATGTAGGTGTATACCTATGAAATGAGACTTTTTTTTCAATTTTAAACGTTTATTAACAAAAAATAGTTACAAATTTAATCTTCAAAATAATAGCCATCGCTAGCGACACATTTTACCCATCTCTCAGGCAATTTGTGAATGCCGCGCCAAAAAAATTGGCCGTCTTTGGCCGCAAACCAATCATCGAGCCATTTTTTGGCTTCTTCGTGAGAATTGAAGCGCTGCTCGGAAAGTGCGTGGCCCATCGATGCAAACAAATGATAATCGGAAGGCGCCAAGTCTGGTGAGTAAGCCGCATGCACCAGCGGTTCCCACCAATTCCCGGGTTGCTCTTGTTCGATGTGGTGGTGCATTGTCATCAAGAAAAATTACTTTGTGACGCCGATCGGCATATTCTGGGCGTTTTCGGTGTATAGCGCTGTTCAAATCGGCCAATTGTCGTTGGTAGCGTGCACCGTCAACTGTTTCACCTGGTTTTAATAGCTCGTACCAAATCATACCATGCTGATCCCAGAAAACACACAGCATTGCCTTGCGGCCGAAGCGATTTGGTTTGGCCGTTGATTTTGGCTTGTGGCCGGGCGGACCATACGATCGTTTACGCTTGGGATTGGAGAAATACACCCATTTTTCATCACCCGTAACGATTCGATGCAAAAAAGACTTCCTTTTGAACCGGGAGAGCAGTATTTCACAAGTGGTTTTTCGGTTCTCTTGCTGCCTTTCAGTCAGTTCATGCGGCACCCATCTTCCGACCTTTAAAATCATGCCCATGTTTTTCAAACGTTTGCAAATGGTTTTTTGGGTCACTCCCAACTGCTCTGCCATCATTTCTTGCGTTTGACCATCATCTTCATTCAACAATGCTTGCAATTCGGTGTCCTCAAACTTTTTCGGTGGCCGGCCACGTTCCTCGTTCTCCACGCTAAAATCACCACTTCGGAATTTTTCAAACCACCTGAAGCACTGTGCTCTGCTTAGAGCATGTCCACCGTAAGCTTCTATAAGCATTTGATGAGCTTGAGAAGCGTTTTTCTTCAATTGATAACAGAAAATCAACGATGTCCGCAAATCGTAGTTTGAAGGCACGAAATTCGACATTTTTAAGAGCGAAAAAAATGCGTTGTTGTACGAAACATCACAAACAATGAATTGAATATTGTTGACAGATGACAGACGAAAAAAATAAGACATTTGGGACAGTTTAAAAATACTCCTAGCGACATCTGTGGTCTAATAGCTGAAAGTCTCATTTCATAGGTATACACCTGGTAATTTTATCCCCTTCATACCACTTGGCCTAAAAGCCAAATCATTCTTTTTTTTCCACTAATTGGGTTATCCTGGCGTGGCCGGTGTTAAACCCATTTCTAAGCAATAAACCTGCATTCCGCAATCTAAGGTAAGTCGCCATTGCTTTCTTCATTATTCAAGCTGGGAGGTCCGGCAGCCCCAATAGAACCTCAAGTGCAGCCATAAGGATCGTCCTCATTGCATCGGTCCAGTCTTTGAGAGATGATGATGATGCGCTTTACACTAGACCACTGAACCATATAGTATTCTAGGTCAGATGATTATCGTGTAGATCCAATAGAGGCTATCTAGGAGTTGATTCTCCAGCACCTACCTACCACCTGGCACAACTGCCAAAGTGTTGCTTAAATCTTCTTTCCAAGGTCACTTCTAAGTACTCGACCTTCTGCACGACCGTATAATATGAATGCTCGTAAACCATCCATTTTCTTTTTTTTTTGTGAAGAGAATTACATCTGTTTCGGATTGATCAAGAAACCATTCTCATTACGAATATTTGTATTCGTCGACGACGGCGACGTTGGGAAAGTTAGCTCGTCGTCTGCGTATGTCTGAGCAAGAAAGTCGTCCGCTATTTAAGCCCAAAGATGAGATGAGAAACAGCTGCCCTAAGGTCAGCTTCCTTGTACCCCGAAGTCTACATGGTAGTCTCCAAGAGTAACTTCAGCGCTTTTTACTTTTAGTACAGATTTCACCAATATCGGTATCACCCCTGGTTCTCAGGGCTTTGATATTGTCAGTATAGAAATCAATTTCATTAATTTTCGAGTTTTCTAATGTATTACAATACAAGCATTCGCCCAACTAGCGTGTAAATCTTTTACAAATTTCTTTTTTATAAGTCGAATCGTTCTGTCAAGCAGTGTAGTTTTGACAAGCATTGAAGTCAAACAATTTTTTGTGTATTTAGGATATGGATAAAATTGAAATTTGAGCTGTTACTAAGTTCTTTAACTTGGAAGGAAAAACTGCCACAAAAATCAAATTCAAGTTAGATACTGTTCTTGGGGATTCATCACTTTTATTGTTGACCGTGAGTTTTTGGGTGGCCGAATTCAAGCATGGCCGAACAAGTACAAATGATGAACCACGTTCAGGACGATCAAAAATGGCTACCACACCAGAAATCATTGATAAAGTTCATGATTTGGTTTTGGCAAACCGAGACCATGAGATTGAAAAGGCTGTAGACATCTCTTATAAACGGAAAATTGACATTTTACACCGAGAACTGGCTATGAGAAAACTTTCCGCAAGATGCCGCATTTGCTCAGCCCAGAGCAAAAACGCATTCGAGCTCGAACCTCAGCCAAATGTCTGGAATTGTTTCAAAGGAATCCAACGGATTTCAAGCGACGGTTTGTAACTGTGGATGAGACAATTGACACGCGGGAATCATAATTATTAATTACAATCCAAACAGTGGACTGGATATGGTGAATTGGTTCCAAAGAAGGCGAAAATCATCTATTGAGCTGGAAACGTGATGATGTCAGTTTTTTGGGACTCCCAAGAAATCTTCACGATCGATTATCTAGAAAAGGGTCAAACTATTACTAGTCAGTACTGTGCAACACTTTTGGACAAGTTTAAGGCAGCGATTCGAGAAATTTGGTGCCTCCTGAAATGAATAAAAGCCTGTTACAGTTAAGCTAATTCTGCAATTTTTCAATGCCTTAATTGATCACATTGAGTAGGATTCTGTATATTGTGCGTTAAAAAAAAACCGAGACACATTCTTTTAGTTTTGGCTTTGACTTTAATTGTCACACAGTGTTTTTGCTATAGACAAAATATTGGTTGTATAATAAATGAAAATTAGATTGCTGTTAGTCGTTTTTTATAATTAAAAAATAGTCCTTTGTATAAAAAAATTTAAATTACAAATAAAAAAGTAATAAAGGACCAAACTATTGCGTTAATTACAGAAGCAATAAACGTAGATATCAGTTTCGTTTTTATTAACCAAATTACTAAAATTAAATTTAAAATAAAACTTAGGCTTGCGTTATTTAAAAAAAGGTTTGTTTTAATGAAGTAAGGAAATAAAATGGTACGTATACTACTTTACTAGTAGCTTCCTTTCTTTTGTTTCTGTCTTAAAGCATCAATTTGTTTTTTATTTGTATTTATCATTAATAATGAGATGTATAACATTTAATTATTAAAGCTGTTGCTGTTGCCTTCCCCCAATAAAAAACCATCAGCCGTTACACTATCCAACATGAGAAACAAAGAAATATTTTCTAATTGCAGCTAAAATTCCTCTTGGTCACATTTCTTACCTTATTTTATATATTGAAATTGGCGAGTTTACGAGAAGATGAGAAAAAAACTTGCAATATGGAGGATGGAATCGTTTGTTCAGAAATCAGCTCAGTAGAAGACCTAGAAGATAAGATCTCAAAGCTTCTTTCAAAACAGAATGCTACAACAACAGAGGCAAAAGATTTAGTAATAAGCAATAGTGAATTTAAATCTTTTAACTTAAAAAATCCAACAATAGTAAAAGATATAACCAAATTGACTTTAGAATATTGCAGAATAGTTGTTATACCATCTGAAGCATTTCAAGGATTAAGTTCCTTAAAATCGTTGAGTATACAGAATAGCAACGTGAAATCTTGGGAACGCAAAGCGTTATCTGGATTGAAATCGTTGAAGACTCTGCAGCTAGTAATAGATGATATGGATACACTGCCAAAAGTATTTTCAGATATGGAAAGTTTAAAAGAATTGGTTTTAAGCTCGAATAGATTAACTCGTGTAGACAAAAAGGATTTTGCAGGTTTAAAGGGGTTGACAAAACTAGATTTATCTTTGAATAAAATTGAAGATATTGAATCATATTCTTTTGCCAATTTAAGTAATTTGAAGCATTTAGAATTGTTTGGTAATTCCATAATTGAATTGAAACCGGGAATCTTTAAGGGTTTGGAAAGTTTAAAGGAATTATCTTTAGGTCATAGTTCGATTAATTCTATTTCAGATAGGGCGTTTAAAGATTTAAAATCTTTACACACCTTAGGTTTGGACAATAATGATATTAGAAATTTGAGCAATCCGATATTTGAAGGTTTGAATAAATTGAAGATTTTGGTTTTGAAAGTAAATAATATTACGAAATTAACAACGGGATTGTTTCAGAGAAGTTTAATAAATTTACAAAAGTTAGATTTGTCTAAGAATCAAATAAATAAGGTTGAAATTAAGTCTTTTGTGGGATTAGAAAATTTGTTGGAGTTGGATTTATCTTATAATAAAATTAAAATTTTATCAAATAGAACTTTTAAAGGATTGAATAAATTAAAAAAGTTATTTTTAGAAGATAATATCATAAAGGTTATAGAACTGAAAGCTTTTAAATCATTACATAGGCTTGCTCAGGTTGTTTTGGAAACTAATAGAATTAAATCTATAGAACCAGGATGTTTCAATTATATAAGTGATATAAGAAGTATAAATCTAAAAACTAATTTTCTAACATCCATAAAAGCCGATCTATTTGAAAATTTAACGGAAACTGTATCTATACACTTAACGAACAATAGAATAAACTTCATAGAAAGCGATGCATTTAAAAACTTGCCAAAGGTCAGAAAGCTCGAATTGAATTTTAATAATTTAACAGATTTGAACAATATTACGTTTCCTTCGACTTTACAAATTTTAACTTTGGCTAATAATAGATTAAGCAATTTACCTTTGAATATTTTTAGTAATCTCTCAATCTTAACGGAATTATTCTTAACTGAAAATCTACTAACGGAATTAAATTCTAATACGTTTCAAAATTTAAAAGCTTTAAAATATTTAGGCCTTCACAGAAATAAAATTGGAAATTTAGACAGTAAAAGTTTTGCTGGTTTGTTCAAATTGCGAAAATTAATTTTGAATCTCAATAATATCTCTGATTTAAGTAACAATTTGTTTGAGGATTTAAGTGAATTGACTTATCTAGGAATTAGTCATAATAAACTGAAAATCATTCATACGAACACTTTTAAAAGCCTAACCAAATTATTATCATTGTCGTTGAGTAATAATAAAATATTCAAGATAGAATCTGGAGCTTTTAACGGACTTTCAGTTTTGTACGAACTCAATTTAGCTGAAAACAGAATACGTGTTCTGGGTCGAGATATATTTTCAGGCTTAGATGGTTTGGGCATATTAAATCTAAACAATAACAAATTAAAAAATTTAACAGCTGACGTTTTCAATAACACACAAAAATTACAAGAACTATATCTTGGTAGTAATTCGATAAAATACATAGCTAAAGATAGTTTTCAGGGATTACCAAATTTGCAACGTTTACACTTAGAGAATAACAAAATTAAAGTCTTAAAACCTGAAACTTTCGTTCTAACGAAATCTCTTTCTGTTCTTCGATTGAATGAAAATAAAATAAAAATTCTACCAGCAAATGTTTTCTCCAACTTATCAAGGTTGACCGAATTGTTTTTAAATGGCAACAAGATTAAATCGATAGAAAATGAAACCTTTGTTGGAGACGATTCTTTACTATTGTTGGATTTGAGTGGTAACAATTTGGTTTCGTTAAATGATGCTACATTTTCCGGACTGACATCTTTAACGGAATTATTCTTAGGTAATAATTTAATTAGCGATGTAAAGTCAAACGTTTTTGCTGATCTTCCTGCATTAGAACGTGTCGATTTAGATGGAAATAATCTAACACAAGATGTGTTGGACGGAATGGACTTACATAATGTTAAAACTTATGTTTAATGTCAACTAACTAATAAATGTATTTTGGAGTTCTTGTAGCAGGAAAGTGGTATTTAGTAATTAGAACGTTAATAAATGTTCTTTAACTAGAAACGTATTTTATTTCAATAATAGTGTGGTTAGCACTTTTAGTCCCTCCCTATAAATCTTTCATTAACAGCAAGACAGAATTAAATCTTTTTAGGTTTCATCAATCTTTACAAGCCCACAATGAAAGTAATCTAACCAGAATATTTGGTCATGAGCCCATACAGCATTTATTTGGCAAAAAATAGTATTGCTCCTCAAAATCGTTTAAGACTTACTGCAAACAATATAAACATTTGTACCATATTACCCATTTAGTTGAAAGATTTGGGCAAACAGTAAAACAAAAATGGTCAAGATCAACAGCAGCGTGTCTGTAAGATTCTTTTGAACTACAGAAACACGATCTAACTAACAAGGAATAGTCCCCAAATGAGATGATATTTGGTCGTCGGCTTCACCGCCATAAAAATACATCTAGCTTGGATTTTTAGTAAAGGTTGTTTTTGTCTTTAATCTAGCATGTCAAATAAGCTCTATTGTTGTATTGTAGAGCTCTTTCAAAACCATGTAGCCCAAGTTCTTAGAGTTTCAATATACAGGGTTGTTTTTTAAATCTATGGAAACACGCTGCGGCTACAAAAATGGTAAGTAACAGACAAATGAAATTTTTTTGCCATGTTCTGCGAAGGGAATTAAAAACAAATCGTCAGTTGTTTTTTCGCACGGTCGCCATATTGAACTTTTTAAAATGGAACACCCTGTATATAACCGTATATTCCGATAGGGATCTTAAAACTATTAAAAAGTATATAAACACGCTGTCCCTGCATAAACAGTAAGAGATAGACAAATGAAATTTGGAAATCTTAAAGTAGGCGTTGTTTGCCATGTTTTGCAAAGAGACTTAAGATCAAACCTTTAATTGGTTTTTCTTACGGCCGCCATCTTGAATTTCTTTAAATGGATCATCCTGTATATAACCCCATATCTCGATAGGGATTTTAAAAGCGAATTTAATAATATAAGGGTTGCTATACTTATCTTGAAAGGTTTTGGAAATAATCGCTATTCTTTTGTTGAGGATTTTATTACAAATTTTATCAAAATCGAGTTACCCGTGAAACAGGAGAGGCAATGGAACTAAAAAAATGATGAGCGATTATTTTATAAGTAATTAAAGGAAAAGAAAACCGTGAAAATTCTGCCCTTAGCCTACTTATATAAAATAATAGATCGATGCTAGAACAAACTAAATTTATGGTGGAATAAGAACAATAATGGTGACGAATTGATAATAACAAAAACACAATATAATTTTATAACAAGTGTTCAAAATGCGCTTTTCTAACTTTTTCTCTTTTGAAGTTTTCCCAAGGAATTCTGCAAATAATCGGGGAGATCTGCTTGCATTACAAATCCGTTCTTAAAATTAAGAAACCCCTGACAAAAGAATAGCGAGTACTCTTGAGTATCAGACACTACTAAAGTTAGTACACCAAACGAAATTGAAGACGTAAATAAAGTAGCAGTTAGTGAAAGAACGGTGAGGAGAAGGTCAAAATAGAAACATTAAGTAGACTGGCTTTGGCTCGCTCGTGAGCACCAAAATTGGGGTATTGGAAAATGGGCTCAAATTCAAAAAAATGGTAAAATGCAATTATTGTGCCAAAGACAGACGTCATGCTAGGATGAAGCTGAAATCAACCCAATAAATTGATCTGCAGGAAACTTCGATAACCTCATCAAATACGTTGCTCATGTTACGGTTACAATGTTCACTGTCAGTTGTGTTTCTATCTTTTTTGAAGATTGACATGCTATCTTATAATATCTTGAATTTGACACAATTCTCTAATTTCTTGATTTCAAAATCTTCATTTCTATTTTGAGTATTTCTGTATTTTTATTATCAACTCTGGTCTTTATGGTGTGTCAGAATTTTAAGAGCAAAGTTTTTCTGTGAGATGTGCAGAATTTAACACGATAAGTATCAAAACTTAATTTTTTCTATTCTGTTGTCTAAATAGTGAAAACTTAACATCACTTGTCTCACTTAACGCATACGTGATTAGAAATTCAAAGATAATGAAGTGCCATCAACTCCAAAATGTGACGTGACTTTCTGCTAATAAAGCTTCAATTCAAGTTTTATTAGCAAAATTTACATAATTACATTTGTTCGACTCTAATATAATTATTATCTGTGAAACATGGTTGAATAGAAAACGGATTAGACAGATCTCAACTGACAGATTTTTTATTGGTCATTTTATTATTATTGTAAATGAGTTACGTCAAAACTTTTAGTTTTTACTCAGTTAAACAGTTAAGTAACTCTTGAACTAAATTCCTGTAAGTTCTTGAGATCTCTAATAACAAAAACTTTTATATTTACAAAGAAGTTTATTACAGAATCAAAATTATAAAGAATTAATTTTAAATTAAATAAAAAAGTCTTTTATTATCCAATTTGCTTACAAACAATAGGGACGTTAAAATCAAAAGTACACTAATAATAGTCTTAACATAAAAAGAATATTTCATTTGACAATAAAAAATATTAAATTCTAATTTGAAGTTATATTTCTAGTCAAATAAATCATCACAAAAATATTAAGTTTCATTTGTTGAATTTCAAAAAGCAGTAGAGCATAATAAGAAACAAAAAAAAGAATTATTGTGGAAATTCTTTGACAAACGAGGATGCATAAATATCTCCTTAAATATATTCCAATAAATAATCTAGAGCTTTCTAAAGGCATTAAAAATAGGTTCACAAATTAGTAGTAATATGATACGTCCTTATCCCTGACGACAGCTTGGTGCGGAAGGTCGGGCCAAGACGAATCCCTGTCGTTAACTGCATCCGTAGATGAATCTGCTCGCTGAAAACTAAACGGCCACGTCTGAAATTTAAAAAAGAAAATTAATTAGACTAATTTAGATAAAATTAAAATCGTTTTCGATGATTCAAAGAAATATGTCTTTGTCAGAATTCAATTTTCGTTTTCCTATTAAAGGAATTTGTAATTGAATTTTTATCTTGAACTTCTTTTTCTGTTTGTTTATCCTTGCAAACCACAGATTTTTTTTATGGAGAACTCAAAACCAGATCTAGAAGGAATTCTAAACAATAGTTACAAAAAAAGAACAATAGAATTCGATTATTTACGTTTCATTAAAAATAATGTAAACTCGAATGATCTATTTTGGTACAATTTTAGAATTTTGCTTATGTTGAAAGCGTGCGCCCAAGTGGCACTTTGCTTAAATAAACATCTTACTGTCATGTCAATGGGAATAATTAAACACCAAAACGCCGACAAATGTTCCCAGCTGTCTTGCGTCTGGAATAAAAACTTTGTATTTTTATTATCAGCTACCTACAAATTTTTGCATTTTTAAACTCTGTTCGACGTTGTTAAAATTTATTTTTTGTTTTTACTCTTACGTCTTTATTTCAGTAAGAAATACTATTTTTGTACTATTACTAATAATAAGAAAAACGTGATCCTGAATGTCGTATTAATTTAGAACAAGAAATTCTTTGTTTTTTACTCGAAAAAAAAATATAACCTAAACAACTATGTAAAATTACCAAAAATTGAACATTCAATTGTTTTCATAAAACGATCAGCTTACTAGGTAATTAATCAATTATTAACATAACAAACTCATTCCACTCACTTCCAAGCGCTTCTAGATTTATGAATTAAGAATTCAAATCTGACATCATAACACTAACACTTCATTGTTTTCCACATCAAAAGTCTAATAGTCATTTTGTAGCTAATCGAGAAGAGGTAAAGTTTGGATTTTCAAATTAAAACTGTGAATTAAAGCTTTGTAAGGCGGTATTGAATTATATTATCTTGCAGGCCATACAAAAGACTGACACAATTAAGGAAACAAAGAAACTCGAAAGTCTACAACAATTTTATTATCTTTGAGCTCCATTCCTAACTCAAGCCCAAAAACCGCGAACTGAGCTAGCTGATCAAGTAAATATTCTTAAGACTTTCAAAATTAACAAAAATCCAAAGGATCATAGAAAAACTGCCAAAAACACTTGATATTAAATGAGTTTTCGTATAAAGTTCTGATCAACGCAGTTGCAGTCTGTAAAACCTTCTCTTGTCAACCAATGATATTCTTGTCTCCTCCAAGCATTTCCTCACAACAGAATAAAAGAATATTAGCTATGATATAGTAGCAAAACTGAAGCAATCTCATCAAACATTAAAGACAAATGACAAATCTCGCATCCAAAAGAAGAAGCAAGACCAAGACAACTATTACGATCAAGTAAAAATGTCCCGTAGAAAGTAGGAAATGTCTGAAATGACCAAACCAACTTTTTTGGTTTGGTTTTTTGAAACGTCTTAATGTATCAGACTGACCCTTCATTATTGACGGAAAATACTCATTTTGATTACCATTATTCGTTTGTTTGTCGATTCCAATTTATAATTATATTTTGAGTTTGGGTCTTTAAGCGTCTAGAAACTACATTGCTTTTTATTATGATATTTTTCATTTTTTACGGTTCGCCTGCTAAAGCTAGCTCCTAGCTCGAAAACTATAACAGGCACGATAGTCGAATTTTCATTGTTTCACAAAAATTTGCAAGCACCGTTGACCGATAGGAAGAAATTTGATCAAAAAATTGTCTCTCAATTCCCACCAAGACAGTTCGGATGGTGTAATCGAAGAGTCAAAGTCGGCGTTCGGAAACTGTTAATCTATCTCTGCAAAGAAACCAACTGGATTTAGTTAACTGTTTTTTTAGAAACGTCCGCGTTAAAAATCTGTAACTATGACAACCCGTCTAGATAAATACCAGTGGTGTGCACTCGTTGTGAGGGTGGATTAGAAGGAAAACATTCTTGCCCATATCATCGGATGCGCCAAAAATTAAAAAAACGAAAATTATTGCGCCTCAGTAGCTCAGTGGTTCAAGCACTCAGCGTAGTAATCAAATTAGCGATTATTGTGCCTGGTTCGAATCCCGGTGAGATCGAAGACTTGACGAAAAAAGTAATTAGAAATATAAATTAATAAACCAAACCGCCTTTCTCAGGGCGAACGTCTGAGGACAAAAGCAAAGTCAGCTTCTGAAACAAAATATCGCAACAGTGTGGCAATAGCCCAATTAACACCTCAAAAAAATCTGAATTTAAATTTTATGTAGAATTGTTGCAATAAGAATATTTCAACCCTAAGTTTCATTCTTGGTTCATGCCCAATTGCCGCTAACTTGCAGCTAGCGATTAGGTAAATATTTTTCCGTGACTCACGTTACAAAATTAGGAGTTCTCAGCAGAGGAAGTTTAATTCTGTTAAGATTCAATACATTAAATAATTTAGATTTTAGTATCTGCCTTTTTATATTTTTATTATTACAGGATTATTCTAATATGTGGGATCAATGACATCATGGCAAGCGTCTTTAAAGGGTATAGAGGATACTCAATATTTTCTGCAAGCTGTCGAAACATCTTGAACTTAAAAACCTTGAAAGATTTTTACAAAAAAAAGTCGACAAAACTTCAACTAATTGTAAGATAATTCCAAGTAGAGCTAGTAGAACTTATTATAATAATTAAGGTATGTAAATAATGGTGGCGCAGAGATTTATTCACATTAATGAATTTTGAAGAAGTCACTACAAGACTCAGCCAAAAAAAAAGAATAACACGTCCCCTTTTATAAATAGCTCAGTTTGTAGATTATATATTGCAGTGGTGTGAGCCAAAAAGCAATATCAAAATCAAAAGATGTAACATTGAAATAAAAATTTTTTAGTTCAGCATTTTGATTTGTCTATTTTTCTAAATTAAAAGGTATGGCGTATGCAGAATCTTTTTAAAAAAATATAACAAATGTTAACTGCAAATATTTTGTGGCTACTTTTAAATAGTTCTTAAATAATCATAAATATTGAACTTGTAAACTAAGTTTAAACAGATTTCTAGCAAAGTAAGAGTAAACTAAATTTATTTTTAACTGGTTTAAATTAAATAACACTCTGTAACTTGCAATTACAATTGAAAAATAATTATTGAATGGTTTTAAATTTATTTCTTTCTCTATTACTAGTATTAATCTTGAACTTGCATTAAAAGTAAACTTTTTAAATTAAAAACTAATTATTTTTAAACCACGTTTACTATAATAAAATATATCAAACGTTTTCATTAATTTTATGAATTTTATTTTAAAAACTATAAAATCGATGTAATTAAAATTAAATTAAATTTAAACATAAAATCAAATTGCAAAACATAACAGTGTGTGTTGAACTTACCAATGTTAGTGGATGTTTATGGATTTGATCAGTTGAGACAGGTTGATCCATAAGGACGGCTCTTAAATGTGCTATATAACTGGTGGCTAATCTTAATGTATCTAGCTTAGATAATTTGGTATCTGCTGGTACCCAAGGTAATGTAGTTTTAAGTCGACAAAATGCCTTGCTTAATACTCGCATTCGCGCTCTTTCTCTTGCATTGGCTGCATTTCTTTGGGGATGTTTAGGGTCGTCTAAATCTTCGTCGGATTCTAAACACTGATCTGTTTTCCGTCGCTTCCTGGGCATCTACAAATAAAACCTTGCAATTATTTATGTCAATATTTCTATTTTATTTAAAAAATTATATTAAATAACAGTAAAATTAAAATTTAAACCATTATGCGTGTTAACAAAAAATAGATTTCTTCTTAAAAAAACTGATTTATTTGCTAAAGCTATAGAAAAACAATGAATTGCAAAGGGAATGTCAAGAATTAAGAGAGAAATGTGATGCATTGATGAAAAAAAACCAAATGTTTAATAGAGATGAGAAGAAAGAGGCAATACGCCCGTAAACAAGGTTCAAATAAACGGCGAGGACTATTAGAATGAGCAGACAATGATATAATAATGAATAACTTTAATATTTTTTCCTGTCTGCATTTAAAATAAAATCTTCTAAGCTATTTTCGAGCAGAGTACAGTAAATTGAAATTTCTAATCAAAATACTTTTGATTTTGCTTTACTTTAATAAATTTACATTTTTATTATGATTTTATGAATAAGAATGAATTAGAAAAATATTTGTTTTCGTTGACCTTATTAGAAAGTAGGCTTCTCGACCCTCATTTTGTGGCCGAAAGTTGACGGTTGTCTCTGAGCGGGAAACAAAGTAATTTTTCTTTCCTGTTCAATTTTTATTTGGTTTTTTCTTAGATACGTTTTGGATACCATGAATACTATTTTATAATTACTTGCAAAAGTAAATTCTTAATATCGAATAACCTTCATTTAGATTCATGACTTACAAATTAATTTCGACATGTTGTGACTTTCATGCTTGCAAACAATAAATTAGAAAATCTTCAATATTTTTATTGTTCATAGTATGTGTCCTCTGAATCTCTACGCCCCCCCCCCAATTTAAAACAAGTTAAAAATTTCAAATGGAGAAGATTGAAGACGGTCCTGTATTGCTGACTACATCAGCAGATCCTGAGACTACAAACATGTTTCATTGCAGGCCATGGAATTAGTATTATCCGCAAATGACATGTCTGTTATGCAATTTGATTTGCTTGCAAGTTTTCTTATCAGTAACAATTTAAGTTTCGATGTACAGAGTGTTTGTTCAAATAGGGCCCAAGATTGTATTTTTGCATCTGCAAAAAATTTTCGACAAATGATGAATGTTGCAAATCAACCGACTAGATGATACATGTGAAATTTTAATGTTGTTTGTAGGGGGCGGTAGTCAAGTATTTTTTCTTAAATGGCATGGCACATTTTCTGCTTCTTTATTAAATACTTTAAAAAATTTCTCTCATTTTTTTTGAATGTGTAAGAATATCTTAGTCTTACATAACAAAATTTCCAAGATAAACAAATATTTATTGAGCAAGATTAATATTATAATACAGTGTGTTCATTTTGAGACGAACCAAGCTTAATAAATCTAAAAGTACTAAAAATACAAAAAAACGCTGAGACACGTCGATTTTTATTTGGAGGGGGACACTTTCCCCCCCCACTTGGAATACGTCGTTGCAAAGGGAATAACAACAGCTCTTTTTAAAATGAATACACTTAAAACAAAAATCCTACTGACGATTAGGCGTGAACTATGGTTTTAACAAGATGGGAAGAAATGTTCCAAACATCTTAAATTTCAAATGTGGAAACAACTGGTTAGAAAATAGCGGTCCTATTATTTGGCGAGCTAGGTCACCTGATTTGTCAATTCTAGAATTTTTCGTATGGGGATGTATCAAGCAACAACACAAAAAGTCTTTGACTCATTATTTGCAATGCAATGTTAGGAGTTATTTTTGGTCACGCCTGGCGGATTTGATTTCTCTAGATAGTAGCCTGAACTTGTTGCTTGATACATTCCCAAATAAAGAATTTCAGAATTGATAAGCCAAGAAACCTATAGCTTGCTATTCAGATACTTTGCTAAATTTGAAATCCATTCCTTTATGAAAAAAGGGGTCCATCTTGTTGAAACAATAGTTTGCCAGTAGGACATCTAGATAAATGCAAAATCTCCAATGTCTACTGTGTGGTTTGTGTTTTTATACAGGGTGTATTCAAAATGGTGCATAATCTATACAGGGTGGACCGAGTTGGTTGTCATCATGTGATATCTGGCTTAGTATTTATGGTATGATAGGCTACTTTCTCACCCTGAAGTCAAATGTGAAAACCAAATTTGAATATCATGGCCTATTGTTGAAATGGTGATGAAAAATAATATTTCTCTAAAGAAAACTTTTCTTCATATCTCGTTTATTTGAAGAGAAATCTAAAAACTAGAAGTCTAATTTGCAATAACATGGCATACTTAGTTTATCATTACACTCAACTGTTTTGGATAAATGCACAGGTAACCGACTTACCTGAAAAGGCTATTATTTAAGATAGGTTGCTATAAATTTATTAAAATATTATATTTACCAAAAACAGTAAAGTGCAACAAAAAACTAAGCGTGCTATGTTATTACATATTAAATCTGTTGTTTTTAGAAAAAAATTATTTTTGCCTATTTTCTGAAAGCAGGCCGAATTTTGTTTTCACATTTGACTTCAGGTTAAAAATCTAGATCTAAATTATTATTAATATTTGATTGGCCAGCCCTTCTTAACAACCAATTGACATCTTTTTGGCATGGAATTTACTAGTTTCCCTAACTCTTTTTTTTGACATGCAGCAGTGCTAAGCGTAAACTAGAAATTTGATTAATTTCGTTTTTGTTGGGCATTTCTTTCTAGATATAATGCTTGCTATTTTTTGTTATAGATTATCTATGGATCTGAAATCAGAAAACAGCGCTAGCTAGCTTATCCATGATTTAATTAGATTTTTGAAAAATAAAATCTCTCCCAAAAAAGTTTCTGCCACTGGAAACAACTTCTTTATTGTGAAAAATAATTTTTAATTGATTTTGATTTGATAATTTTATTTGTTGGCAACTTTTGGCAAAATTGATAAGTTCGATGAATTCGAAAAGTCATTGCAGGGCATACTTAAGGATTTTGTGATAGTAATTAATTCTAAGTAGACCATTACTTTCGGATATTTAACCAAGAAATAATCTATCATGGGAAAGCCCTATTTTGATCGTTCTTTTATGGAATTATAAGAAGTTAATGAGATGAGCAAAGAAATAACATTACGATTTCCTAAAATTACACTGTAATGTACGATCTTATTAAGTTTGTTTATCCTTTTTATGGTGCCCTGTAAATTACTGAAATCCCATTTAAAAAACTTTCTTAGTTTTGTTATTTTGGAAGAATGAACGTGAATTTGAATTTTAATTACGGCGGCGGCACCGGCAGTTTTAATTATTGTAAAAACTAACTTTGCCCGACAAACATTTATAAACACTTGATCATTTTATTATTACAACCTAGAATTTTCAGAAAGTTTTTTAAACACGCGTTATATCAGTCAAACAAGTACACAATGCATAGCATGTAAAAAAGTTATAGACAAAAAAGAGAAGTTAATTTTAATTGTTCTAAAAACGTATGAAGGTAGCTAAACCCTGCTTTACTTTTTTTTCTTGTTATTATGTTACTTTACCTTTGGTATTTTATATATCCAAGAAAGTATTCCACTAAATCACTTTAGAACATGTCAAACTTTCACCCGCTTTAAACAAGACACCAAAATTTACTAATTGAAATTAACTGTGACGAACTGTAACATTCGGGGCGGACTTAAAACCATTTGAAAGCTCCACCCATTTATTTAAGTAGACTAATCCTCCAACCAGCATACGTTAACTACGATGTCTTGATGTATTAAAAAGTTATCTTTAGGATTCTTGTCCCTACCAATTGAGCATCCCTTTTTTTGTGGTGTAGTTTTTACTTTCGTCTTCGTTTCTTTTAAAAGTTGTCTATTATAAAATTTAAAAGTTTCTTTAATGTTTTAAATGAATAATAATTAAGAAAACAAATGAACCTCTCAGAAAGGAATATTAAAAAAAATTCCAAATAGTATCTAGCACTTGATTGTGCAATAAACTACCTAACCAGTTTTGCAACATTACTTAGCATTTGTATCGATCAGCTTGAGCATTCTAAATTGTTAAAATTGGGCTTTCTTAATCTTAATCAATTTTATGATTTACTATGTGATCAGTTGATCACTACGGAGCTACAAGACATCTGGTACCTTACTTCCCTCTTCCGTAAAAAGGACGAGTACAGTTAGAAAAAGAAAGAAAAACTGCGTAAGTTGTTGCTTTTGGAAACTCTTTAGCATTGTTTCTATGTGATCAAAATCAAGTTTGATTTTTAAAAAACAGCGAGGGTTTTCGGTACATTTCCCTAAGCAAATACGAAACTGAGAAAATCATGTGGCAGAATTTCAACTAATTTGCTGATTATATAATGGGTAAGAATTTTTAAATTTACTCAATTTACAGAATAAATCTTCCTAAACCTATAACAAAAGTAAACCGGTTTGTTTTAAAAAAAGTCCTTGTATGTAAGTAAATGACCTTATCATTACCACAACTTGTACGCTGAGATTGAGCAACAATCTGCGGCGTTGTCTAAACTTTGTTCAGCAGCGAAGTGACTTGCTTTATTGACTCGAGGGTAGTTCTTTCTATCCTATGCATTTGATGTTCAGTTCCCTAAGAAAACCTTGAAGAATATCCCTGACAATAACTGGGATCTCACAACCGTTTCATTGCCAAAGTCTTATCACAGTACCTCGAAATAAACTGTGAACGATCTGAAACAGAATTTTTCATTGAGAATCAATAATAGTTAGGCTAAGTTAAATAAACGTTTTCTTGAGTTCAGAGTTCAAATACTCACTTCTTGGGTTTCAAAATTGATCTCAATGCGCAGCAATAAGAAACTTTTGGATACCACCAGCTTATGTATTTATCCACACTTGAACAAATTCTGAACCATAGACTTCCATCAGTAGAAGTCGTTATTGCATGTTTCAAAAATATTAAAATAGCACCAAGGGTTTCATTCTATTTAGAGATGACTTCAGAATCAGTAAAACAAACTTTTTATTTTTCCAGGTTTTGCCACCCGAAGCCGCAGAAGATTGATTCAAATTCAATTGTAAAAACTTTTCTCTTGATAACGAAGAGATCGAGCGAGTCTCGTTTATGAATCTGTAAACCAAAAAGGGATACCCTGTTATGGCCAATTTGGAAAAACAAAGAAAGAAATATCAAAGAAATATCACAACAAAACAAAAGAAGATTGGTATAAATGCAGTTTGATTTTCTTGTTTTTTCTTTGAGATATTTTGGATAATTGAATTTTGACCACCTTTGAACCATTGTGGCTGACCATGATCGCAGTTTATCGCAAAGTTAATTTCATCGAATATCAGTTGCAGAAAATCTTTAACTGTACGCCAAAAGCGGCTAACTTGATTATTAAATTTTAGAAAATTGCCTTACCTTTGTAAAATGAGCAAAGTTATTGATTTTGACTTGAGCAACAACTTCCCGTAGACGGAAAAACAATAAAAGAAACTTGGAAACAATGTGAAAAAGTTATGTAACTCACATTGTGAACCTTGAACTGAGAAAAAACTTTTATTTGACCTAACCTAGCAGAATCCCTGGGAGAATAGATTATTTTAGTCACATATTACCGATTCTTGTTAAAAGAGTAAAACAAAGCCAGTCCAAAGATGAAATCTAGTTTGAACTCTTTCTCATTAACTCGTACAATGTCGTTCCAAGCGAATATGCAGTGTGCGGCAGCCTGAAGGAGGCGGCGAATTTCGGCAAATATTTGTCAAAATAAGATTGACAAAGAAAATACACTAGGGCATCAATAATGTATATCCTGAAAGTTTTGAAACAATTTTTAACGCTATTATGAACAGCAAATTCTAATGCTTGGATTCGAAACAAAATTACTTCAGTACCCTGACTTTAATGCCAGTTAGATTTTTAGAATCAATTGCATCATTATGTCTGAGAGGAAATTCCTAAAAGTATCTATAATCTAATTGGGCTATTTGATCTTGTGCGAATATTAATGGATATTTATCGCATTTAAAAACTCGAAGTTTAAGAAAAATAATTTTTACACTGACAACATGGAAACCCTGCAAATCAGGGGTGTGATACATTTGTCAGCTGGGTGAAGTCTGCATCTTTGATGTCTAATAGTGGATGGTTTTTTGAAGTTCTTGCTCTACGGGCTAGTGGTGACCTTGAAAAACGGATTAAGCTGGAAGTCACATATCAGCAAGGTGATAGCCATACTCTGGCAGCTACGTCAAGTAGGCTCTGGTGAATCAATTTTCAGATAGCCTACTGCATCCAAAGGTATAACCGATTCAATATGCAACTTAGATAAGGAAGGAGGCAATTACAGTCCACTTTAAAATGCGGAATGCAAGGTTATGGCTTGGAAATAAGACTTAGGACCTTTTCTAGAAATATCAAGACAAACAAAAAAAAAAACAAAAACAAAAAGGCTATCGCCAGGCAAAAGACCATATAACCGGTTTTTACTTGTAGAAGTTGGACTGGCTGATAGGCAAGAGCGGAAAGACTCTAATTGTTTTAATTGGGATCCTCACAGACCATTGCATCTTAAGAAGGCAAAAAGACACATATTGCTCATAGGTGTAGAGGAAGATCCAACATGCCTTAAATGTGAGAATGGCAGTAAAACGTTTTTCCACTTTTGGAAAATAGGTGGTTGTAGAGGTGGTTGAGGGAATAGCAAAAGGTTAGTAAGTAAAAAAGAACAAACTGTGGTAATACCGATGATTGCTCAAATAATGTGAAATTTAAAAGAAACGCTAAATTCTGTGACCGTCTGAGAGATGATAGAGAGCGTTAGAAGACTCTACACTCTCCTCTTCCAGTTTTCTTAACAGTTTATTTATAAAAACCGACAATCTGTACATCTTTCAGCGTCAGCTCAAAGATCGCGTTGCCAAAAGCATTGCAAATCTACCTATCTCTATTACCTGTGGTTCACTAAATGTATCATTAGAGTCCAATTTTTGATCAATTTTGCAGTCTATCTCTCTAGAATTCTCAACGGGAAATTATAGGCAGATTGACCCATTGGAAATTAGGAACAACTTGCATGTCTGTTTTGAATGTTTATGTACAATGAAGTTGTTTTCTCCGCCTACTATGTTTTATTGTGCGTTAGGACTATTATTTTTGGCACTTTTAAAAATAGATGTATCAAGTTCTTTTATTTTTTTTATTTTAGTTTTAAGCACATTGTATTCACTTATAATGTTCTTACATAATTCCATGGTAACTGTTTTCATTATTTAGACAAGACAATAATGGCAGTATTTTGGAGAAAATAAGAAATTTCAGAAAAAAACAAAAAAATTGTCAGACTCATTACTGATTTGTACTAATAACGGAAAAGCACCGTACAAGCCAACTTGATTTAGTAAAAATCCTGAAATATATTCGATTCTTGGTGGTCTTTGTTACATATTCTGAAAATATTATCTTAACTCCATAAAAACAAATATAACACCCGTGTGAAGAAGATTCTTCATAACAAAATACAGTAAATACTACCAATAATATCATAACATTACAGAAACAGTTTTGAAACAAAAATAAACAAAACACAACCCCAAGTTCGGTTGTGTTTATAATGTAAATCTAGAAATGAATACGACGTAAGAGCATTTAACGGAAATAATCGTATAGTAATCACGGCTTATTTTAGATTTTAGGTTCTTTTAATAATTAAATTAAATTTAAGTACCGGCACTTAACTTACAGTGAATCTTATGTTTCCGACAAATGATTGAAAATCGATTAGGGATGAAATGAACTTTACATCATGTGTGTGACAAATAAAATTTCTGAATGGATATTTTAAGGTGGTGTTGAGTTTCTGAAAACCTAAATACATGTGTGTTAGGACTAATCTTTTTAACAATTACCTTAGAATTTTAATTTATAGACAAGATTAGCGAAAACTTCTAAAAGACCCCTCTAAGCGGAAGCTGAAGCTGAAGCTTGGCAGCTACGAAAAGATCCACCTGGATATGATATTTCAGTTTACGTATTAGTAATGGTTAGTTAAGAATCTTTAAAATTTTAAATTTTAACAATTACTTATAATTAAAAATTACTGTTATTTAATATAATTGTACTTTCTGAAGGGACTACTGAATATTCCACTTTGATGAGCCCTTTAACGGTCATTTATTATTAATTATAAAGTTGTAGATACTCTGGGTATAACTCAAACAGTAAAATTCAACTTCTAGGAAACTATTAAGTTTTACTAATGAGGCTAAGTTGTTACTGTGAAGCGTCAACTACCTTAGTAGTTTTTGTATTGATACCTAGATATTATAAAAACAAAATTATTACATTACCAATGTCTCTGCTCATTATCTTCTTAAAGTTTCATAGAAAACGATTTAAATAGGACTTTTCCCATAATAGATGTCGTCTCGGTTAAATAATGCTGCTGAGAAGTACATAATTATCACAAATTTCAATTATATTGTATGTGATGCTTGGGTATCTCTAGAATTCATTTTTAATATCAGCAATCTCTCCGAAAATACTTATGTTAGAAAACTTTTTGGAGAATATTTACTAATACCTTAACACTACTAACACTAGACATAGCTAATGGGCTCGATATTCTTACCCCTGATAGAGACTGATTCTCATAAGAAATGTGTTTCAACAGAGACGATTTAAACATCTTAATTTACCCCAAAGAGTTAAAAACTCCGCGTACAGTTAGGACTTTGCGTTGATCTGCCTTGTCAGAAACCTTATAATCCGTCTAATGCTCCTTAAGTCTAGAAAAGTAAGCCGATTAGAAAAATAAGAACTATACAAACCGAGTGACAAAAAATCCAATTTGCTAGATTTTAGATGGTCCTTACGGAACCCAATACTGTTGCCAAGACTTTTCTGGGCAATTACAGTTCTTGGGATATTTTCTGTTAGAACGCAAAATTACAATGGTCACTATAAAGCAAGCTGATGAAGATAGTGAACTAGTTAATAGCTGCTTGAAATAAAACTTATACTTCCCACCTGATTTCTTCAAGGGCTAAAAGACGGTTTGATATAATAATTCTGAGCTCGGAATTTCACGACAAAAAACTTTTGAATAAGTACTGGGCAACTACATACGTATTATGCAAGCGATGTATGGAGAAGCTCCTCCTCAATCCTGCACTTCTTCAAATGGACACTACTACAATCATCAGTATCTTGTCTAGAAATTTTAGACTTTATTTTTA
This sequence comes from Ignelater luminosus, assembly GCA_011009095.1. Lineage (NCBI taxonomy): Eukaryota > Metazoa > Arthropoda > Insecta > Coleoptera > Elateridae > Ignelater > Ignelater luminosus. The sequence continues at coordinate 170,451 of VTPC01090885.1, forward strand.
ATTTCTGTTCAATGTTGTTAATCTGAATTATCACATTGACTAGTGACCGTATGGCATATTTAAAGGAAGGATCAGTTTCAGAGATTAAATCAGTGAAGCGATCACCTCAAGGCTTACAATTAGGAGAACGCAAAACTCATTTGAAAATTTCTCAAATTTGAGACATACAAATTGTAAGAAAAATGTAGGTGCTGACAGAACAGCGCAGATCAAAAAAAGAGGAAAGCCTGAAAACTGAAAGTTTTACTTACTTCATGGTAGATTCGTCTCAATCGCTAATGACATCACCAGAGACTAAAAATGAGAGAGAGAGAGAGACAGAGAGAGAGAGAAAGCAAAAAAGTGTTGGAAATCATTTGTAAAGTTTAGAAACACGCCAATACAATAAACTAAATTTTGTATGTTTTCGTTTTTGTGTAACAAACAGCCTGTTTTGAATTTTTTTCTTTGGAAAATCATATTAAGGCACCCATACCAAAGAAAAAAACGAAAGTGGTCGAGCCTCAATTTTCTATTGATTTTCTCAAGAAGTGCATTGAATCTCTTGATAAAAAGAATTTTTGATTTATATTTAGAAGTAACCATAAACATGACTCAACAATTTATTGAGATTCTACACTGAGGCCAAATCTAGAAAATCAAGTTGATGACAAAAACAGCGTTGCTGTGGGCAGCAGTATACACATCACTCTTAAGCCCAAGAGTTGCTATAGAGAACCGCTTCAAACCTACTTTTGGTTGTTGGAAACGTAAATTTTTTCCTATTCTAGCCTGAAAATTTTTTTTGGCGATATATTTACTGTGTTATGTTCTTACAATTAAGCGTCCGACCGGTGTCATGGTATGATACTGCATGTTGGCCCAAGGTATTGGCCAACTACATATGTAATATCTGGGATGATGAATGCCACAATCTAGCTTGAAGTACTACAGAAGAGAGTGTTGCCTGTGAGAAAAACTTGATTGGAGAAAATTCTATTTTCCGGGACGGTAATGCACTTTGCCAAAAAGGAAAAACTTATTCAATGGTAGATGACCATCAATAAGACTAACGGCGCAATCCCCTGATTTCAATCCCATAGAAAACTTATGACAAATAATAGCAGGTATCATATTAAACAAAACTCAAGGCAAAGATTTATCGAAATCGAAAATATTTTGGACACACTTTATTAATCTTGTACAATTCAAAACAAGAAAAAGCTAAAAATCAAGAATAACTAATTACAGCTAGAGATTTACAATTACGCGGTGGTTCTTTCATCTTTGGGTTGTTCGTATCACATTCAACACTTATAGATCGTTTTGCACGGTACGCGTATTCCTTCCTTTTGGGAGTCATGAAATTAGGTGGACGCTCCAAATAATGTCCTGATATGCCTATTTCACTTCTTATCCACGGGTCTTCTCCAACCCTGCAAAATCGAAGCAATAGAAAAAAAAACAATTCGTTTTTGTTATAGAAAAGATTACTTACCACATCAAAAAATTTGGAATGGTATGTTTCCAGAAACAGTTTACCACAAACACAGCACAAGGTATTAGTCCAATGAATGTTAAAATTGTAAGCAAACCTACACGAATGTATATGTGTTCAATCCATAAGACTTTGTTTTCTTGATGTTGGACCTAAAAGTTACAATTGTATGGTAAGTTTATCAAATTACGAAATAAAATACAAGTTTCTGTACCCGTAGATAATATTCAAACCATCTATTGATCCAATGCATACCCTTAATGCTTAAAAACCATATGCGAGTGGCGTAAAAATAAGACCACTGGAACCCTAATTCCTACAATGAAAGAAAATGTTAGAAAACACCTAAATTGGAAAAATCTTGAAAACTTACCCTATAAAAATGTAACTGCAACGAGGGTATATAATTACTATGTCGATGAAGCGCACGATGAATTAATATGAAAGTGAATGTTAAAAACATAAAGGTTGGAATTGACGATTCAACTCTATCATCTAGTTGAGCTGCGCGCAGGAAATTGTTTATAAATTCCTTGTGTACCTTATTTATGTATCGTACTGTAGTCCAGATCATTTTTTTCCTGTATAGAGCACAAAGAATTTTGACATGTTTTGAGATCTTGCGGTTATGTGTCAAAACATATTGCAATGACATGTATTTTGAGGTAATTTGATTATTTTTAAAATTATTAAAGAAACCAAATCAAGACAAAATGTTTGCGGGTGTAGTAAACCACTCTTTTTGTTATCTAACATTACAACAAGTTCAACAGTTAATGTAGTAATCTAATTATCTGTTTTGTTATTTCTGTACTGATTTAAGTCTAATCACAATTAGCTAATTATCAACTTTTTGACAAGCACGATAGGAAATATACATTGCTGTAAAACAATAAAAATTGTATCTCGTTTATTTACTTAATACATGTCATATACAAAATAAGAAAATTTAAAAATAAATGAGTTCGTAAATCACAGACTGTTAAGACTGAACAAAAATGTAAAAGCAAGTGAAAGTAACCTGTTGAGGAGACCGCGCGCTAGAGATTGCACGGGTCAGGTTTTTTTAGCCTGTCGAGTCTTTCAGGTCTGTCGGGTCGCACTTTTTGGCTCTATCGGACTTGAAGAGCTGTTTGGGCTTGCCAGATCTGTTGAGCTTATCAAGTCGGTCAGGTTTTTCGCGCCATTATCTTTTTACCGACCCGAAGTCTTTTCCGTATTAACTCAGCCGGATTATTTTTGTACTAAACCGCGCCGAAAGATTATCGTGCTGACTTTGACAGTTATTTTCGTACTGACCGAGACAAGCATTGTTTTTATACTGAACCAAAGAAGAGGACCGGATCGAGAACTTTTTCTTACCGAGTAAGACGATCGTTATGTTCCTACTAACTGGGACGGTCATTAGTTTTATACTAAACCAAAGCGGAGGAGTTTCGTATTGTACCATAGAAGCCTGCGCGGACTGGGTTTCTTAGTCGGGCCTTGGTCCCCAGAACTCGGGTTTAAGTCTGGCCGGGCCTCAGTTTAAAAATCTATTGGGTTTTTCAGGCGTACGTCGGCACCATTGGGTCTATCCGGTCTTTTGATCTTATCGAGCCTGTCCAACCTGTCAGGGTTTTCGAGTCTCTTCAGGTCCTATCGGGTCGTTCTGACCTCTCGGGTCGTTCTGACCTCTCGGTTCGTTCGGGTGTCTCGGACTTTTTGGGCCAATCACGAGTTACCGGGTTCAAGTTACTTTACAGTACAGAATAGTTAACAATACCTTTCATCTCAGATCCGGTCCTACAACAAAAATAAATTTACGAGCCGTTACTGAGCGCTGATATAGCCTACAACGTACCACTTGGATAACATATAACTTTTCCAGGTGCAGTGTACGAGCGTGAAAAGTAAAGTAAATCTTAATGTATTTTATGGCTTACTGTTTCTTGCTGCTTTTAGGTAGTGTAAATTTATTTGTGTGCTCTGCTAATGATGTACAGGTATTGTAAAGCAGACATTTGAACCATGAAAAGCGAGCTGTTATCCATGGTGGTTTACCTTTTCTTCTCTTCTCGTTTTCAGTGCCTAGTGTTTCTCTTGCTGTTTTCTTAATTATATTTATGAGATTATCATATACCTCTTTGACACATTTACTGCGATCCGTTTCCCTTAATTATGTATTTAGTCTTTGTTGAGAGAGGTTCTTTATCAACTTAAATCATTCTCTATCTACCCTCTCTTCTGGTTTTTGTTGTTCGGTATTTCTTTTTACTAAATTTCTTTGATAGTAAGGAAAAACTATTTTTGTTTTCACCAGATAGTGTCTCAATCACAATTTGTAGCCCTTTTTACTCTACAATCCTCAGACACAATTTCTGGCTCTTTGCGGGTTATTACGTATTCAATGATTGATTTTTGATGCAGCGATGGTCGTTCTCAAGCGAATCGTTGAATGTCTTTATGACGAAAATAAGAGTTTGTATTTTTGT
>VTPC01090886.1:0-27456 GCA_011009095.1 Ignelater luminosus
AAAAATAATGAAGTAGAGGTGAGACAGAAAACAGTATAGGAATCTTAGGGCTTTTGATTTAACAGATACATGATTGAAAATTAAAGAAACCAAGGAAACTAATATGTTTCTTCATTATCCCCACTCTAGAAAATCAAACACTCTTTGTAGCCGAGAATGAGAATCCTAGAAACTGTAGGTATTTAAATATGAAGCAGAAGGTAAGCAAATCCTTAGAGATTACTGTTTTGGTATTTACCTACATCACTAAGGAAAACTACAAAAAAACCCTCCGAAATTATGCTAGTCAGGAATTTGAATTCCACTTTTCTTTGGTAGTGGTTGAATGCTTGATACTTGACGCAAAAGATTTACACCACTGAATGTGGTTGAGTTAGAACTCTCTATAACCTTGGATAAGAACAGAATACGATTTTGAATATGTGTTAGCATCACGAAACACAAGCTCGACGTAATTTGCATGGTAGCTACAGCCCTGCTTATACTTTAGTAAAAATCCTGTAATAGCTTAAAGACATTAATGATGGGATATTCTCTTTTCTAACCAAAGCTAATTGGTAGAAGGATTTATATTTTTTCCTCGACTGTTTGTAACGGGAAAAAGCGAAAAAGAGGCCTAATTCCCGTATAAGCCAGATATCGGAAGATGTTCAATCCCGTAGCTCAAAGTCGAAGACGGGGGGAAGGTTCAAACATAGCAAATGACCCAGAAAATTAAGTTCTTACCTAAACTTAAAACTTAAAGAAGCTGAACTAGAAGAAAAAACCGCCGGCTAACCCACGCAGCTCCTCGTAGGCTAACACCCTGTATATGAAGTCCTTCCCAAACAACACCCTGTATATAAAAACTCAGAAATCGTGTCCTGAGGTTAAATTGTATTTTCTTTACTTACCGGGGAACCCACATTGGTTCCACAACTTAAAAATAAAATAAACTTTATGAATCTCCAGCCCCTCTCTCTCGTTTCTCAAAACTATAAACAAAGCCTTAATCACAAAATCAAATATTATGCTGGTTGCTAGAAGCCGGGATCCATCATTACGGAATCTAAATTAGCTTATAAAACAAAACAAACTTCTAAATAAAATTTCCTCGAATTGATAAAGACCGAAAAATATAACAAAGATTTATAAACAGCACAAGGCACGTTTTGGTAATAAAATAATGTATCGGATTTCATTAATGAAAAAAGCATAAAACAATTTATTGAACACATTTTAATTCTTAACGACAGAACTCCAAAGAAAAATATTTATTAGCAATATAAATAACTTGCTAAACATTAAAAAGCAAGATGAAACGATAAATTGATATTGAATAAATGCATTTAAAGCGAGACTTAAAGCAAAACTCGGATAAGTATGCAAAATTTTAAAATGACATTACATGTTATCACTATATTAAGTAAACAGTCCTACGAGCTCTTAATTACAAAGACAAAAAGCAAAATGTAAGTATGGTGCCATACAAAAATAGGATGTAGCATTTATATGCAGTATACAGCATTTTTTGGGGATATAGTGTTGGTAATGGGCGGTTGAAGACTTTCTGTAATAGAAATAGTACCATTTGCTTTCTAGTAATGATGGTGTGGTTTACACGGTTTGACCTAGAAAGATCACGGGTAATGGTAAGGTCAAGGTGAATCTGAGATTGAGATTTCCTTTGAGGTTGATTATTCTTCGGATTCGATTTTTACATATGAAGTACTATACACTTATTAAAGTTCAAAAGAAACAACCAGTTATCGCACCAATTTTAGAGATAGCTGTAGTTGTTTTGAAGTTCATCGTGACAATTGTTTAGATCCGCACATATTTTCGCGGAAGAGCAAGAGGCGTTCCACGGGCCCTTGTGGAACGTAGTTCAAAACAGAAAGCGAATGCGAGAAACTATCCTTGATTGGCACTATAAAGAATCGTCCAGCAGAAAATCAAAAGATTTATTCTAACGCCGAAGTGTTTTAAGATTTTTTATTATTCTGTTATAGGGTGCAGAGCCTAAGGCGCGGGAAAAGTGTTTTGGGTTTCTACAATAGTTTTTACAAAGTGTAATAATTATCTACACAAATCGTTCGATCTTTGCCAAGTAAATCCTTTGCAAATCTGTAACTATTTTGTTGGAACGGTTTAATTTTCACTATCATTTTTTTCTTGTCCACAATATACCCTCAAGTCATATAAATATCCACCATCTAAACATAAATTTGAATAATTTTATGCCAAATTTGCCGCATTTATTACTTATATATTGTTTAAATGCCAATCGCCCTTTGAACGGAACTAAGGTTACGTCTGTACATCTGAACTCTGCTGCCACTATTGGCATTTGGAAATTTTGCCTAAGTTTTGATAAAAGTGGGGTTATTTTGTGCAACCTATCACCGCCTCGTTTACAGCTTCCTTGTCGGCAAACTGCCAGGTATTCAAAAGCAACTGAAACCGATTTCTTGCCATTACCTGAGAGAGTTCATTTTTGTATATGAAGTTTTTTGACCAGTATGAAGATATTGAAAGGAGAGTCGCCAATCCCATCCGCGTAATACAGCCTACAAATTTCTCTATCTTATCCTGTGTTTTATGTTTCCGTTGCTATTTACAAGATTTACGACCACTCTTAGCCCTCTCCTGTGCAGCGCATCTATTGGTTTCAAACACAAATAACTGAAATATGTCGTCAGTAATTAGAAGTTTATAGAAGTCATACGGTGTCTTCTGATAATTATCATACAAAAAGGCATCAATCCTGGACTTTCATCAAAAAATGTGAAGTGTTTTATACCCCTTCTGCTAACGAGTCCCTACTGAACTGTGTCAACTAAGTATTTCGTTATCTGGTAAATGGTCATCAGGATCAGATTTTAGGAAAACTGTGTTTTGTGCAATTACTTTTTCAATAATCCTCTGAATATCATTCTCAGTGTTATTAGAGTGAATCAGTTGTCCATAATCGGGAATAAGATTTTGCTCCACTTCTAATGGTCTTATTTGCTCCACTTCCAATGGTCCCATTTGTTCCACTTCTGAAGGTCGGGTCTGTTCCATGTCCGATTGGTACGTAGAAAATAGTAGATGGCATGCCATTAGTTTGACTTATTTTCTTCTGTTCTTTCCAGCTTCCGGCTTCCTAAGACCGTATCTGTTCCATGTCTGATTGGTAAAAACTAGTAGATGGCATGTCATTAGTTTGGCTTATTTTCTTTCGTTTTCTCATTGTTACAGACTTTCGATTTCAAGATCGTGCCTGTATCATATCTGATTGGTAGAAACTAGTAAATGGCATGTCATGTCGTTAGTTTGGCTTTTTTTTGCGTTTTTTGGTTGTTATAGGCTTATCTGAAGTATCCGAATTCGAGTCACCTGATGGTTGATATTCAAACATGTACGGTGACAAATCTGATTCATCGGATAACATACTATTCCATAACCGCATGATTTTCTCCTATTCCTTTTTATAAGGCCCGTTTGTCACGAAGCAAAATTTTGTACAATTTTTCAAGGAGGCAAAATTGCATCGTTGCAAACAGAAAAATACTTTTCAAAAAACTGTACAGTATATTGTGCAGAAGATTTTAGAACTTGTTCTATTTTTTGTGCAAGATCTATTTGTTAACCTTCATTCTTCATAACCACCCAACCTCACACCCTCGCAGGGTCTTGAAGATTTCTACGCCAGTTGCAAGTGATTTCGTGAATTATTGTGTGTTTACATACGCACACTTGTTTTATAGGTTAGTCGAATCCTACTTAACCTCAAGATTTGGCTTTGACATTTGAGATAGCTAACTCACACCTTGAGCCAACCTTGGCGCACAAAATATTACTCGTAATAATAATAGTGCGCGTGCTCATGCGTAAGAATTTGTACAAAATTTAGCTACTGTTGCAAACAGCCAAACAAACAAAACTTGCGGAGTTCTTATATGCAAATTTTTGTATTAAGAAATGTACAAAATTTTTCATCGTGACAAACGGGCCTAAGACATTGTTCAATATTTTTGTCACGTACACCAACTAATAATAACTCAACAAGCAGCACAAATAATATGAACTTCTCGTAACTGATTAACTGCTGCCAAGCGATAATCAACAGGAACATGCACGCACCTAGTCAGTTGGTGTCTGTCGCCACGACATGCCTGTTCACCGCGGCCATAATGTCAACGCTGTCCAGTATTTATTTTGATGCTTTCTTTCTGAAACTAAGTGAATTTTGATGCAACTGTGGGTATTTTCTGTTATTAACGTCATTTTAAACGATTATCTCCAAAAAAGAATTTTGGCCAGTAGGGACCGCCAAATTGACTTTTTATGGTGGTGCTCTAGATGTTAAACTATTTCGAGTAAAAACATATACAGGGTGTCCCGTGACATACATTTGATATTTCACCAATGTATAATTGAGTCGAAAATAAAATTTTGGCTATTCTTAATATTGAAGAAATTGGGGACATTTTTAGTTGCAGACTGAAAAGTACAAAAAACGCAATAAACTTTTTAACTACACCAACTCCCTACCATAATAATGATAATGACTATGCGCCATCATCCTTATCACTATCTGGAGCTTAGTGCCCGGAATCGAGAAGTTTGATCGAGAGCACCGGTTTTGGGATCCCTCCCGCTATTGTTTTGAGCCAACTTAAGTCGAGCTTAGTTTCATAGGCGTTTGTTAGGAAAAAATTGATAAGTAAAATGGCATTTTTGTAATTTTGAGTCTACAACTAAAAATGTCCATAACTCTTTCAATATTGAGAAGAGCCAAAATGACTACGTTTTATTCTCGGTTTATAATGACCTAAAGTATACATTGGTGAAATATTGAATTTATCTTATGAGACATCCTGTATATTTAGACAGAGATTGCTTGATTCAAATTGATTCTTCTCCCATATCTAACTTTTTAAATTTTCCTGCGTTTGTCTAGTTCTACGTTAATTCCTTTACTAACCTTCAGTTCAAAAACTTTCTTATTCCTTAGTAGTCCAGTCAACGAAGGGGTTATAGAGGACATGGAAAGGGGGAGAATTTTTCTCTTGAGGAATGTGTTGGGGGTAGTTAGAAGGCAAAGATACTAAAAATCCCCGACCCTAGCCCTGCTGCTTCAGGGGGGAGGGGGGTGGAAAGGTCTCTTTTTTCGGTTTCTTGCTTATAACTCGGAAACGGTGCGTCGTACGGTAAGAAGTATTCTCTACAAAATAAAAGATAATTAAATTTCCTACAAGATTGTTTATATTCATTTTCTTTCTATATGATATAGTTTCCGAGATATTCGACAGCGAAGATCGATAATTTTCAAAAAACTTTTTTTGCCTCACATTTTTCGTCAAACTTGTCCTTCTAACTCCTCAGGCTTATGTTCTACAGAAAAGTCGTCAGACAGAAAGTTGTAGAGCATTCAGTCCCCTTTAGAAATGTGTAATAGTTACTAATTTATTTTCTACAGGTCAGAGGTTACAGCAATATAAAGCTTTTGGATACATTTCGTGATTTCTCAAGAAGAATCAATGAATGCCCAAAAGGGGGTTGTAATGGAATTCTTCTCTTAAGAAATATGTTGCGGGTAGTAAGGAGGCAAAGATACCAAAAGTTCCCGCCCCTATCCCTGCTGCTTTAGGAGGGGGGTGGAAAGGTCCTTTTTGTCGGATTCTTGCCTATAACTCGGAAATGGTGCGTCGTACGGTGAAAAGTATTCCTTACAAAATAAAAGATAATTAAGTTTCCTAAAAGAATGCCCATATTTATTTTCTTTCTATGTGTTATAGTTTTCGAGATTTCGCCAGCGCAAGTCGATAATTTTTGGAAAACTTTTTTCGCCTTGCATTTTCCGTCGAAGTTGTCCTTCTAACTCCCCAGCCTTATGTTTTCTAAAAACTCGTCAGACAGGAAGTTGTAGAGCATTACATTTCCTTCAGAAATATATATATTTACTAATTTATCTTCTACAGGTCAGAAGTTACAGCAATTTGAAGTTTTCGGATAAATTTCGTGATTTCTCAAGAAAGCTATACTTTCGATATTATCGTTATTTATGTATTAAGAAACTGGGATTTATAAAAATCTTACTTATCTTTGGCAAATTCCAGTTTCTTAATACATAAATAACATAAGGCTGAGGAGTTAGAAGGAGAAGTTTGACGAAACATGAGAGGCAAAAAAAGTTTTTTGAAAATTATCGATCTTCGCTGTCGAATATCTCGGAAACTATAACACATAGAAAGAAATGAATATAAACAATCTTGTAAGAAATTTAATTATCTTTTATTTTGTAGAGAATACTTCTTACCGCACGACGCACCGTTTCCGAGTTATAAGCAAGAAACCGAAAAAAGGGACCTTTTTCCCCCCTGAAGCAGCAAGGCTAGGGTCGTGGACTTTTAGTATCTTTGCCTCCTAACTACCCCCAACACATTCCTCAAGAGTAAAATTCTCCCCCTTTCCATGTCCTCTACAATCCGCTTTTGGGCATTCATTGACTGGACTATAGGCTATAGAGTCTATCCTATGAAGTAGTGGTGACTTTCGAAGACTAAACTAATTACGTTTCTAGAAAATCAAGTTTGTTCAATCTTACGTAGAATGACACATTCACACGTGGAAAATTTCTGTCCTAGAGGATCTCCTGTCTTCAATTGTCACTACAATCTGATAACTCTGGTTTGTGCAAACCATGCCAATCAGACCAGTATTTTTTAAATTTTCTATTACATTATTTATATTATTTACTTGTCTCAAAATCAAGTCTCGCATTATTTCAAAAACGCATATCAATCAAACTGAAACAGAAAACTAAAATACCTAGAAACTGCCTAGGGAATGTGTATTTCGCCAAGATTGAGATTAACCTTGAGTTTTATTACCGCTGGTAGTAAGATTTATCCTGAACAAGCCTAGGAATATTAAAAACTAGACTTTTTTAGTCAACCTTGTATATATAGGGTTGTAAGTCTTTTTGAAGAGCTTATTGACAATAAAGGTAAAAAAAGAAATGGATATAGTGAAAAGAACTTTAATTTGATTGGCAAGATACTGACAACAGAAACGTAACATTCACAAACTAATATTTATTTGCTGGCATGCATAATTTATTCATATATTTAACATTAACTCTAATCGATCATACATCATCAGTGACGCAGAGAAAATGAACCATGTCAGGGAATACCGCAATTAATTTTAAATAATCTAGTTGTCAGTTGTCATCACTGCATTTGTGAAATGCAAAAAATCTGCTTTGAGTTTATTATCTCTTTTGTTGAAAATTCACGTGATCCTGTTCTTTACTAATTGGATATTAATTTCAATAACAATTTTCATAAACCCAGTAGATTTGAGAATTTAATTTTAATTAAGCCTGGTTTTTATCTCTTAATTTAATTTATCAAATATTTCTAGAATTTGAAAATCATTCTTCCTAACATATTTCTATGGCAATTTTAGAATATAGAATTTATTGCGAAATATTTATTCAGAGCGCAACAGAGCGAAAACTCATTAATAAATTTCATTCTCAGCTTCATTCCATTGATTCTGTTAAAGTTCATATTAATTAATTCGTACTGAACAAAACTTGGAATTTAAAAATTAAAATTCTTCTTGATCTAAAGAAAGTTTAAATCGAGATATTATGTAATCAAGAATATTCTGTTTGAAGAGGTCTTATTAAAGCACGGCGAGTTTATCAAAATTAGAATAAATAATCGCGGAAGGCCTACTTTTATTAAGATGTTTAATTAGTCGTTTGTAGTGAGTGAGGATTTGCGAATTCAATTTAACTCAATTTTACTTGAAACGCCTTTTGACCAAAAGGGTTGAAAGGAATTTTATGCAAATTTCTAACGGGAATTGCTTTTGTAAATACTGAGTTTAAATTGAAATTATGTTTTTTAGTTGTGTTATCGTGTGAAAAATCAATTGGATTTGTAATAATAAATAGCTGTGGTTATTTCCTCGGAAATATTACGTCTGGAAACCCGGATATACGTTATCGAAACTGACGGACAGGATTGGTATTTATCGGATAAAAATCACATATTTCTAAGGTTCTTGCAGTTTTTCACTTTTTCGATGGACTATTTCCATTTCAGTTACAGCAGTTGGAATTCCCTTTTTTAATTACACGTGTGAATATTTAACAAGGTAATGAGAAGCGCGAAATTTAATTAAACAACCTTGGGTATCGTTAACCTTAATTTGTAATAAAATTCATAGCCGAAATGTCATAGATGTCGGATTTATATGTATTTGCAGTAAAATTTGTGTTGTGATTTCATTTTATAATGTAGAATGTAGGTTACGTAGAGTTTCATTTAAATTAAAAACATTTTTAATTTTCTGTAATTACCAGCTAGCTTGTCACAATTATGTCTGTGCCAATAAATGAAAGATCTCGCCAATTGATATTATCAACTTCATGGAAGCTGTGATAAGGAAGGGCCCACTGTTTCTTAAATAAATATTTTAGAATTCCAAAGTAAATACCTTATAAACCTACCTCTAAGATATCTTTTATAATATAAAACTGACAAAATAAGGGAGAATTGCGAGTTATAAACTCTTTAAATGTTCATTTATGTTCCAGTAATCATCAAACGAACTGTAGAGGAATATTTGCATTGCTAGCAAACTGTGGTAGACTTATATAGGCTTAAATGAGTTCATTTCAAGCAACGATAATTTCAATTGAAAGCAGACAAATTGTAATTAAATTCCCTTCCGCTTACTTCAGCACGTTTGCCTGTAATCGAGTGGACAAACTCGCCAAAACACACAATCTATTTCAAACTTTTACTCTTAAAGCACGTACACTGTTTAATTTCACCCCTTTTTAGAATTTATTTTTGGAGATTAAATACCGCAAATCATATTAGATGAATTTTCATTATTCTCCTTTAACGATGCTCGTATTGTTCAGATTTTCCACATTTTTGGTTGTTACTATACTCTCTTGATACCTGGTTTACATTTATAACTTAGTTACGGAATAATTGAAATAAGTAAACTGTTTACTGTAATCAAGTTAAATGGTTTTGCAACATTCCTCATTGTGTCTTTGCCTATTGTAAACACAGAACTAAATTTTGGACTATTTAGAGCTGACTGTAATGGAAAACAGAGCGATTAAATAAAATTAAAGAGGCACTAAATGAAGACATAAGAACGCTCTAAGTGTTGTTGAAATTGTTAATTAACGGAAAATACTGGGAAAAGACAATAAATATAAATATTTGTAAGTTCTTTTAAAGTTAGACTTCTTCTTACCCTTCCTAACTGTTAACTTACATTGAAGGGCGAAGCATTAACAGTCAGAAATTTTGTTAATTTTTATATTGTAATTTGTAATTAATTCTCAGGAGTTTCTAGATTTTTGTAGAATTTGAGAAACTTGAAGTTTTTGTCTGTAACTTACCCAACTCAAAACAGTAAACCGAAAGCAATAAATCTTTCAATAAATGTTTTGCTTTTCAAGAAGATTCAGATTTCTTTATGGAAACGGATCTTCCTCAATAAGTAAAGCTAAGATTCAAGAAACCCCAAAGATTGGTAAATGAATAACTAACTGGTAAGCGGTGTGTCATTTTTATTTAATTAAATGAAACAATGCCTTTTCTGTTAGTTAGGCAACTTAATTGTCACGTGCATTTTGAAACCTTCCTTTCCAAAAAAACATCTGAAATGGAAGGTTTGATTCGTTGTGGAAGTTCGACGAATGCCACACCTCTTTTAATGATGTAATTGAAGCCGCAAGTTCTTAATTTGCAGTGAGAAATTTGATAGTACGGGAATTTCGTCTGCTACTAATCAGAAGGACGATCATCTGTTATCATAGACGTCATCTGTACATACAGTGTGTCCGCGGATTGAGTTGACAAAAGGAAAAACTTTTTTATTATTGGCCTTAGGACAAAATGTCACTCTTGATAAAATTTCCTACTTGTTTCAAAGCTTCCAATAATGGTAATACGAGGGTTGCTATTTATATTTCTGACCTAACAATGAAAAAACAAGTATTTATGATCGAAACTAGTTTTATTGTTTTTCAAAATATTCTCCATTAAGATTGATACACTTTTCCATGCGTTTGAACCAATTTTTGAAGCACTTTTTCCACTCTGTTTGAGGCAGCTCCAAAATATGCGTTTTGAAACAAAAAACGGCTTCTTCTGGTGTTGAAAATCGTTGACCACGCAGTTTGCTTTTGATGTACGGGAATAAAAAGAAGTCATTGGGTGCCAAATCAGGGCTGTATGGTGGCCCATTAACTCGACCTTCTGGCTGGTTAAATATTCAATTGTTTGAGCAGCGGCGTGAGAGCTTGCATTGTCATGATGAAGAATGATTCGCCTCTTCTTTGAAGTTTTCCAAATTTCTCCAATGACTTCTGGCAAACAAATGGTTGTGTACCATTCAGAGTTGACCGTCTTACGTTACTCTAACGCCACTGTTGCCACATGACCGGTAATGCCAAAGAAACAGGCAACCATTTGCTTCGATGTCCTTCTTCCGCGAACAACTTTTGTTGGATTTGGCTCGTCTTGAAAGACCCACACAGTTGATTGCTGTTTTGTTTCGGGGTCATATGCGTAGATCCATGATTCGTCACTTGTGCAGATGTTATACACAGCCTTTGATGCACCTTTCGCCAATTTTTTTAACATTTCAATGCACCAGTTGACGCGAGCTTTCTTTTGAGCATTGGTCAGGTTATGCGGGATCCAACGGGAACAAATTTTTTTTACGGCCAAATGATCATGTAATATCTGGTTGATGCTAGTCATACTAATGCCCAAAGATGCCTCAATCTCACGGTATGTCACATGACGATCTTGTTTAATCAGTTCACGCAGAGCATCGATGTTTTCAGGCACAACGACAGATTTTGGACGGCCTTCGCGGATTTCGTCCTGGAGTGAACATCGGCCAGGTTTGAATTCATTATACCAGTTTTTACAGTGCTGTAGGATGGAGCGTCATCGCTATATAATGTATTAAGTTCATTGATGCACTCTTGTCGTGATAATCCACGTCGAAAGTTATGAAAAATAATTGCACGAAAGTGTTCACGGGTCAATGCCATTTTTTACTAGGGAATGCACTTTTCAATTAACTGCAAACAACACTAATCGCACTCAAATGACAAAATGTTGTGGTTGAGGTTATGTTCAACAATGTAAAGTTTACACCGGAAATGTCAGCTGAGGCCTGGAAACAGTCAGTGTTGCCAAGGCCAGAAATATAAATAGCAACCCTCGTATAATTTTTGAAACGCAGTCGCTTTTTTACTGAAAAACAATGTGTTTAAACTTAATTTAAAAATCGTGTTAGATTTTTTGCAGGTGCGGTTGAAACATGGCAATCTGATTTTTGAGTAAATTTAGAACTTAGTCGTTTTTTATAAAGGGTTTTCCAATAAGAGGTGTTATTTTGATATTCAAAGAAAAGTGCCATTTTTTAATATAAATGATCGGATGTTTATTTCATTATAAAGAGGAAGGTATGCCGTTAATAGTGGAAAATAACATCAGGCAAATGACCACCACGACCACGCTTACAGGACAATATCCTTTTCATGAAATTTTCCATAACCAAATCGCAAAGTGGCTGCCCTATGTCCTCGATAGCCTCACGAATTCCATCTTTGAGGTCTTGAATCGACGCTGGGCTGTTGGCGTAGACCTTCTCTTTCACGTGGCCCCAAAGAAAGAAGTCGCAAGGTGTTAAATCACAAGATCTCGGTGGCCAATTGTGATCACCTCTTCGAGAGATAACACGGTCCGGAAACTTTTTCCGTAAAAGATCAATGGTTTCGTTGCTTGTGTGGCACGTAGCGCCGTCTTGTTGAAAGTAAACGTTGTCCAGATCAATACCATCCAATTCCGGCCATAAAAAATCGTTAATCATCTCTCGATAGCGCAATCCAGTCACCGTAACTGTTGCTCCAGCCTCATTTTCGAAAAAGTAAGGTCCAATGACTCCGCCGGACCATAAACCGCACCAAACAGTCACACGTTGAGGATAGAGAGACTTTTCAACAATAACTCTTGGATTTTCTGAGCCCCAGATCCGACAATTTTGCTTGTTGACGAAGCCACCGAGGTGGAAATGGGCCTCATCACTCAAGATGATTTTTCGATGGAATTCTGGATCATTTTCATGCATTTCAACGACCCAATCAGCAAAGACACGACGTTGTTGATGATCGGCCGGCTTGAGTTCTTGTGTTAACTGGACTTTATAAGCCTTAAGACCCAAATCTTTATGCAAAATACGGTGTAATGACGTTTGTGGAATGGCTAATTCCAAAGAACGACGAGGAATGGACAAACCTGGGTTTTCTTTAACACTTTCGGCTACAACAGCAATATTCTCGGCTGTTCTTGAGCGACGTGCACGGGTTTTATTCTTCACATCACTAACTTGTCCCAAGAGCTCGAATTTTTTCACCAATTTCTGTATTGCGGTCCGACAAGGTGCTTCACGGTGACCCAAAAATGTTCGAGTTTTACGAACCGTCTCTGCCAAATTTTCACCATTTTTATAGTGAATTTTAATAATTTCAATGCGTTGTTGAAGCGTGTATCGTTCCATATTTATTAATGGCGTAGTTTCTACTTGTCAAATGTCAAAAAATGATAGCTTCAAAAGTGACATCTACCGAAATAGCGGGCTATTCAAAATAACACCTCTTATTGGAAAACCCTTTACTAAAATAATGCGTTTTTTAAATTTTCTTCATTATTGTTGGTAACATCAACATTATATTACCATTATTGGAGATTTTGAAACAAGCAGGAAATTTTATTAAGAGTGACATTTTGTCCTAAGACCAATAATAAAAAAGCGTTTTTGTCAACTCAATCCGCGGACACACTGTATAACCATGGTGACAAGATTACAACAGTAGTATAGTAAATTAGCCACAAAGTAAAACAACGAAATAGAGATTTGTTTTGCAGTAGAGTTCAAGCTTTGTTATATCTGTGACTCTCTTTATAGGGCTGGCTAAAGTACGCCCAGGGATTATTGTCGACAGTCCATTATTGGTTGATTCACATGGTAAGCGTCGTCCGTGAGTTCTGACTGTGGAAGTGGAATATAGTGACGAAGACTAAAATCTGTTGGAAGAGGAGAAACTGGCATTGAGACTTGTGTAACAGATATCATTGTTATAAGAATCTCTTATGTCACCATTCCTAAGATTGACAAAACGACTGCTGTAAAGCATTGCATGCATCCAACCTCTCCCGCATTTCAAACACTGATAAAGGCTTTAAGCACCAACAAATTGTGTTTCATGCTTGAAATTTTAATTTTGAATATTAATCCAGTAAAATAAGGATTAAACCTCGGAATGAAAGATTTTTGTCTAGACACCGACGTTTTAAAAATAAGCTGAAAAGTTTCATAAGATATTGCGTCCGCTAGTCAAGATATCAAAGGTTAAAGGTCACGAAAATCGGTTTTATGCAAATATTTCGCTTTCCATGCCTCCCATGTCATTGGAGGTTAATATAAAACTTGTAGAGTATGACATTCTCTACAAGTTTGGTTCTATGTATTTTTCGTCTCGGCAGGTGTGCAGGGGGTTGCTAGTCCCAGGTGGCGGATAGGGAAATGCCTTCCAGATATGGGTGGTACCGAAGAAATAAAATACCCGGACCAAAACTAGCAAAACGACCGTGTCTGATTCAGAGTGGGTGGCGGCAAACAGCAACGGTACCCAGAATGGGCGGCTGGAAAATAGCCCCTCCAAAAAGGGGGTTATAGCATCAGGCCTTAGAATTCTGGTACATGTAAAACAATAAGGGAAACGCGTAAGTTTGATGCAGAATGAAAATTGATAAAAATAATTGCCGGGTGGTAAGAACCCACACCTCTTTAGGAGGGAACCTCATCGGATACGGGAGGGGTAGTTCTGCAAAGGAAACTCGAGTCCCAAACTTAAATCTTAACCGGAAGAAACAAGCAAAAAATAAGAACAGAGAGAGGATGTTTGGAACCTGGAATATACAGGGATGGAGAACTAAGAATAAGGAACTCATCCAGGAATTTAAGAACAGCAAGATGGACCTACTGATAATTAGTGAGACAGAAAAGAAGGGCAGTGGAATGGAGACAATAGATGGGGTGGGATTAAAAAAAAAAGAAAAGAGCTGAGTCTGGGATGGGAATTCTAACAAAAATGAAATGGACAAGGCTAATACAAGACTGACAACCAATAAATGAAAGGCTCATAAGAATAAACATGAAGATATTTGGAAGAGAATTGATTATAATTGGGGGCCTGCGGACCAAATAAAGATAATCCTAGCACAGAGAAAGAAGAGTTCATGGAAACCCTACAACAAGAAGTAGAAAAAGTAAAAAAACACCAAGAACTAATAATAGCTGGGGATCTGAACGGGCGAATAGGCAGACAGTACTGTGGGAAGTTTTGAGAAGGATGCTTTAAATGGAAATGGATAAAGGTTAATAGAAATGTGTGAATTGAACAACACAAACACAAAAATATCCACAAGTTTACATGGCTACAACCGACACGAAAACTAGAGATTGGATCATAAAAGAAAATCGGCTAATCCAATAACTGGAAAGGCACAGTTCACCTTAAACCTCAACATCTGCGTCCGAGACGTGGCCAAGTCGAGAAGCTCAAGAAGCAATCAAAAATTCAAAGCTATAAAATCAAGTTGGCTCCTTTATGGCATACTAGACAAAAACAGTGAACCCGAGTGAGGAAACTGTGTACCATGGGAGTGAAACTTGAATCTACAAAGTGACAACTAAGATGGCGGAAGCAACTTGAAAACTTTAAAATTTTAATTTGTTGGTCAATGAAATGTTTCGCTTTCGGCGCCACGTAGATTTGTCATCGAAGTGGTTACAGCGCTGGCGTGATTATTAGTTGACGACAGCAACGTCCATCTTGTTCTAGTTCTTGATGTTATCGTTGTAATTCGATGCGTGATTACTTAGAATTAGTTAATAATTATAGAGTTGATATTTTTCACATATCGGTTTCAACGCTTTTTTGATGTGTTGTTTTTTGCATTACATGATTTGTGATTAACCTTAATAAGATTTTAGATAAAAATTGTAGTTTTTATTTTCCTGATAATTCTTTAACGTAAATAATATATTTTGACAACCGCCAATGGCGGTAATTGGGCAACTTGGACACTTGGGGCGCTGCTTTCGCGTTTCAACGCTTCAACATTGCGTTTGCGCCTCTCTTTAGAGGATATGTTCTGTGCTGTGCACCAACAACTTAAACAGGGATTTTGACTGCATCGTGATGGATAATAAGACGCCAATTTTTTGCAAATTTCTGGTCTAGAATTTTTTTCCGGAAAGGAGCCGACGGTGATTCGGATATAAAAAAAGTTGAACAAGTCACCAAGATTCTAAACAAGTGCATTGCCTGAAAGAAAATCTGTATATGTGGCCTTAAAGGTAACTCTTTTATCACAAAAGGCACAATCAATCAAAACACTTGCAAAGAAGATTGTCTGGAAGCACGTACTAAACCGTTTGTGAAATCCCACGAAGGATTTTCTTCTTCTGGCTGAATTTAGCCTCAACTCATTACAGCACAAATAAGGTTACTAAATGTATAAATAACAACAACGTGGATTTTGTACCGAAGGAATCCAACCCTTTCAACTACTCCGAGCTGAGACCAATAGAGAAATATTGGCGCAAAGTGGAAACTCTTAAAAACACGTGGAATGTCCCTTTAAAAAAAGTGGGATAAAGTAGGTAAAAGATGAACTCAATAGGGGAGATGGTAAATTCAAGTTATGCAGTTTCCTTAATAAATGCTGTAAATAAATACTCAGAAAAATCTTAATTTCTTGTAAACTTATTTTGTACGTCCGTCATTTACAGACCTTAAGCATAGCAGTTCTAAAAAAACTATTTGGAATTTTACCCTAATTTAGTTATTAGTTAGTCATCATAACTTGGTATTGTTTTATTTTAGTTTATAAAAACTATTTTTTAAAAATGTGCCTTTTTTGTTTTTCAGTCTTATGATAACAAAAGATTCTGAAGTCAAAGTTTTGCAGTTTATTTGAAATCTCATTAAAAGATGAGCTTTATAAGTGAAATAAATTCTAAAAAGACAAATAAACAGAACAACTACTCAAGGAACCCAGCGGCCATCCTTAGCAAAAATAGACTCTGGGTTCAGGAATTAAAACCCGGACTAACTGTCTTCTCTAAGACTTTACCTTAATTTTCTTTCTACTGAACCATCGGCATCATAGCCGCTATGCACGCGGGCACCTACAACACATCAGGGTCAATGACCCCACAACATCACCAGTTCGCTTGATGCTCTAAGGGACAACTCCAATATCCGCCGAAAATCGTATCAGCTTCCACCCAACACCAGCGAGCCATTACGCCTATTTATGTTACAGTTAGAACCAAAGAAGAGTCGAACTTTCAAGAAGACCTTCGTTCACCGAAGGGAACTGAAACGTAACATCAATTTGCTTGCTTGCTTGTTGGTGTACAATTTGGGCGGTAATGCTGTTGGTAGCTTTTAGTGATAGCAAATACGAATGATTCTTTTCAGACGTACACCTCCACACGCGTGCTTTGTTGAGGTAAAGCTTGTTGATAGAGAACTCGAACCTATTAATGGCGCCTCCCAAGAGGCGATCGGTGAGCAAAACTCTAGGAAATAATGGACAATGTAAAGTCTGGCGAGAATAGTCCAGCCTCTCCACAGAAAGCATCAGTATTTAGAGTGCCATGGGTAGGAAAGTTGTGCAACCAAATACCTAAGAACTCCAAACGTAGTGAATTCGAACTATGTTAAAACTGAGTGTCTTGCTACCGAATATTCTCTAGATCAGGCTAAGATAGCAGGACCACCAGAAAGGACTAAATTATGGGAAACATGGTAGAACCACTTGACTTTTGTGCATCATAGTCAATTGTTTGAGATCGCGTAGGCATAAGTTATGCTAGTGGTTCTAGATATATGAAGTTTTTCATTTGCAGTTGGAGAAGTTTGCAATTTCACTCAGGACTTAATTCTTTTTAGACACCTTGGGTAATTCTTCCTCTTTTAGAATCAATATTTTGCACTTGTGCGATGTGAATCTTTTTTTATGTTCTGAGTATATTTCTATTTTCGTCTACATATTCTGATTGGCAGATTGGAATGTCTTCTAATAAGCTAATGGCTCAAATAAATGATTCCGCATGGTAGGTAAGTATTTACATAAAATAGTTTGTAACTCGGCAACAGTAAAACAACTTTCAAATTGGACTACTTAACTTGTTCTTTCTTTGTGACCTGTGGGTTGTTTGTTTCATATTAATTTTAAAATTCTCGAGTCCTAAGGTATATTGATCTACTTTTGGATTTTGAGTTGTTTTTAACTTTAATCTTTTTTCTTATTTTCTGTCGATTTCTATTTACTTGTACTTAGTGGTGCAAAAAAAGAGAGATGGAGTTTAGCAAAGAAAAAGTGCTTAATGTATTAAGTTGCTTTAAATTTCAGTATGATAATCTTCTGTTTTTTTTTGTATTCCTTATTTTTACTGCAGCCACAACTAAGGTTGACAATGAATAAGTCGGATGTACACTTTCTTATAAGTAGCCCATGTTATAGATTTTGGCAAAGTACTTCAACAACCTTTACAATGTATTCATCAAATGGTTATTAATTAAAATCGTTCAACAGCTGAAACTGTCTTTATTTAGTGATCTTATTAACTGGATCATAAAGGAAAAATCATATCTAAGTAATGAAACTTCTAGTGTGTGTGCAACGCTACAACAGTACATTAAACGTCTTATCAGTGCAATACAAGAAAGGTTTCTTAATATTTTCGACCATTTGTAACCGTCTTAAGATTATGAGGTGGCTTATAAACTGGTTTGACATACAATCTAAAATCAGTAAGATAGATTTGTGGATAAGCCGACCTTCTTGGTTTTGATGAGAGTTCACACTGCTTGCAGTTAGAAACAGCTTTTCCAAAAAAGTATAAACATTCTAAAATACTTATAATTGAGCCACCAAGACATAATCCAAATATTCCACCAATGGAAGCTAAAAAACAACTTTTTACATTTTTCTGAACTCAAAAGATTTCTTATTTGTACCAATGACTCGATCCCATGTAAAGTAAACATCCCTTTCGGTTTTAAGACAACCAATAGTGCTATAATATACGTCTACTATACTTATATTAGAATATTCAAATCCTGTCCTAAAAAAGATTAACAATTAGACTTTCTAATGTTATTCTTTATTTTTTGCATATACATTGGAGTTGCGGTAGCTCTGTCAGTGTGAAGAGTAAACATTTGTTCGCTACATTGTGGATAGCATTTACATCGAACAGTATCGCCATGTTCATACATTTTTTTAGTATCCCTTGGTACAAACACACTGTCTACAATTTCTAAAGCATTGTATTTATCTAAAAAAAACAACATTAATAGATGGATTAATTTTTTAAACAATTGAAACTTACATTTGTTAGCGCGAAGACATGGTACATCTAATAACGTGCAGATTCTTTCACGTCCTTCAAAAACAAACATACAATTAGCAACCAAATATCTTTATGACTACAACAGACACTACGTACTTCTAATTGGATAGTAATAAGGGACACAATTGCAGTAGTAAAGAATGGCTTCTATCCTGCATTGACTTAAACAAGTTTTGTAACTATAAGTAGTTGTCCATTCTAAATCACCCTTCAAGAGTATTGTTTGTTTAATTTTGTTTTAGCAGACCGTAATTGTAACTTACTTCATCCTCAAATAAGCAATGTCTATGTTCATAATCCAGGTATCTAACACTTTCAGTACTAATGTATATTTTTGGATTTACGGAGATTGTTAATTCCTGAGTAGATAGAATCGTATTTGCGATTAAGTCCATATCAGGATAATCAAATCCATCTTGTACTAAAATCTAGAATTGTCAAATACATCAACACATGAAGAGAAAATAGAATTAACAAGAATTACAATAAAGTTTATTCTTGAAATTCTCTAATTAAAGCATGAATTGGTAGTGACGCTTAAAGTAAATGTAGTAGAATTTAAAATGTTCTTAAGTGCCTTAGATTTCGATGGAAGATGAAGATGAACTTAATAAATTAATTAATTCGATACCTACATTGATACCATAAGATGGCTTTATAGGAGATATATATTGCGATTCCTCAACATCCAATAGCAATCGTAAACCAAGATTGGGTCCAGCGCCACTTACATGCAGAAAATGCAATTTTTGAGGATTTCTACAAACGAAAGAATTATTAGCAAACAGAAGATTTTAAAATGTATACTTAACTCTAAATTTTCCACGGTGTCAACAGATCCATAGTAATTGAATGCACAACAATAGCCTTGACTGGTTTTTACAGAATCAAATATTTGTGAACATTGCACCTCTTCGCTTTGCCAAAAACATTTTTTTATCATACTACTACAGGGATGAGCTAACTGAAAGACCAATATATAAATCTTAGTACGAAGTGACTTATATACTAATACTTCTTCCATTAGACGATCTGTTGTATAGCCTGCTTTTTCCAATTCTTCAAAAACAATTCTATAGCCACTCATGTCACCCAAATCGTCATATATTACAAGTGCAGATAAGTTATATAGCATATCTTCAAAAACTTCTTCATTTATATTATTTGCTCTTCTTCAAATGAAAAGGAAGAATTAGCTTTAGTAGGTATTATAGAGTTGCCTATTTTTACTTACACAACGTTTAACACTTTCTTAACGTTATCTTTATAAACAAGATTAAAATTGCAAACTGTAACTGATGGAAAGCGAATTTTCCATACTGGGAATGCTGTTGACCTGACTGTGGTCAGTACAGATTGTTCCTGATACTCATATAGTTGTAGTACTATCAAGAAGACGCATAACGTAAAACTGCAACAACTTACGCACGCGAAGAATAATCGTGTGAACATTGAAGAATCTTTACTTGAGATATAGTGAAGACCGTGAAGACTTGTATTATCACACCACCACATAAGTGCATATTTAATTTGATTACACATATTAGCTGAAAACAACTAAAAATGTAAACGACACCAAAAAGATGTAAGGAGAAGACTTACAAGCTGTACCTTGATTTGAATTTTCTTCTTGATTTCTAGAAGTTTCTTTCATTATGTAATACTAACTTGAAACTGGTAAAGCAAAATCGGGTTGTTTTACTTACGATCACATAATTAATAAAAGGTATGATTTCATTGTCAACTGTTTAATTGTGTACCTACTTACAGTGGAAATAACATAAAATGAAATTAATGAACTGAAAGCTTTTTACTTTAATAGGTTAGGTACCATATACTACGCTAATTATGTTGATCACTAATTGATAGCACATTCATTAGTTTGAATCAGCTTTTGTTTTAATGCCCAATCAAGGTATTAACAATGAATGATCGATCGATATGTATGTAATAATCCGTACTCAATGTTTTATTCATAATTTCTATTTCTCTTTGTTTAAGTTTGAAATCATTTTAGCCATATCTAATTATAATAATAGTAAACTGTACTACAGGCCTAAAAGACAGATCAAACAAAACAAAAAACAAGAAATACCCTTGATATGCACACTCAAATATTCCTCAAAATTCTTAATTCAGTATAAAAAATTACCTCCGTTTGCAGGAGAGTCTACTACCTAATTATTTTTGTCTTGTTACATAAGCTCAATGTCGTTTTGCCGTCCTTAATTGAATGTGTATAGAGCGATAAATAATTCTATAATGAGTCATTTTGTCTAAATGTTTTGTACAGTTAACAGTCAATGTATTTCTAAAGATGACTTCAGTGTTGATTTCCTACTTTGATAACCATTCCCATTCGTTATAATTCTCCAGTACCATGTATGAAACAAGATCGCTCTGGTGAGGTACTTTATCACTCCCATCTTTAGTCCACAATATCCACAATCACGATTTTGATAAACAGTTTTCCAATAACTTATAAAATATCACATCGAGATTTTATAATGAAAACCTTTCAACCACTTCATAGCAGAATTTAAAGTCATTTGACTATCAAAACTCAAGTATTGGTCGTTGTGACTGTTTACACTCACCATTTCGCTCACTTTCACCACGCTATAGGCAAAACTCTTCTGACAAGAACGGAAAAAGTGGAGGTTTATATACACAAAAGCTAATCGACTGTAACGGTGGTCGGAGTCTTCACGCAGACTGACTTCCAAATGGCAGAAAATGGATATTTTGTATCGTAATTAATGTTATTGGATTTGTGGATTTCTATTGCTTCCCTGATCTTTCTAGTGTAATAGAAAGATGATTTAGAAATAATAGATGCATCTTCAAATATCTTATGCCCTGTCTCGTGTTGATGTGCGGCAACAGCAGATGAGATACTGACCTTACACACCGCTTGTGTTTAGTAATACGTGTGTTTATCAAGCGACCAGTTTCTTGGATCCACAGCAGCATGGTATGTTATACACTCCTTCAGTTGACAAGAGTTGGGTATTTATCCTTAAGAGAAGTTAAAAGTCATGAGATTTTGTTGATGGGTCTGAAGACAGTTTTGATTCTGGAGCGTTTTCCCTATGCGATCTGTCGCCTTATGAATGTATGGTAAGAAAGCAGTGGAAATAAAAGTAGTTGTGTTCTAAATAGAGAAGGGCCAAGACGTTGCTTGACGACCTGTTATGTTTCGTTTGTTGTAACCATTGTTCAGAAGTCTGCTCCGGACATGTTGTTGGGTTGCAAAACAAAAATTGCTCGATGAACTAATGAGTTTATCATAGATCACTTTTGAGCCGGATAGTGATGGAAGTCAACATAAAAATTTACACATATGTTGGTGTGTGTAGGTTTGTGATATACTGGGTGACTAAGGCTGTCATCAAATAGACGAGTGACCAGAACATCGAATAGAAGAAGGGACCTATTATTTCCAACTTCCATGATGAATTTAAAATCTGCTTATTGTTTAAATGACCAAGGAATTGAGAGGTGTGTCGTGTCGCCATGCGATAAAGGTGTCGTCTATGTATCGAAACCAAACTTTGGGTTTGCACTTCATTAATTCTATGGCAATTGTCTCAAAAGACTCCACCAAGATATTCGCAACTATTGGTGACAAAAGAAAGCCTATTACAGCTTCCGAGAATTATTAGCAGAAATCACCACGAACAGTAAGTAGGTTGAAGTCAAGCATTTTTCTACTAAGGTTGTCAGATCAATTGCTTTCATATCTTGACTCAACAGTTGTTGAGTGATGACCACGGAATCGAAAACGGGGACCTTAGTGAAGAGAGAGGTCACATCGAAACTGACCAAGAAATCACTCGGTTCCAGGGTGAGTCTGGATATCAGCTGAAGAGAATGTGAACAGTTCAGAACATGTAAAGAAGTTCTTTCGGTATATCCCGTCAGGATGTCAGCGGGATATGTTTCCAGGTTGTAACTTAGAGATCCTGTCGTGTTCACGATTGGCCGAAGAGGAATATCGGCTTTGTCTATTTTTGGAAGACTGTACAACTTTGGTGGCATCGATGTGCTCGGTATTAGTTGACTTTGAACCTTTTGGGATATGCTTGGTGACTTGATTAGCAAAATAAACTCCCGTTCGGACTTGGAAGTAGGGTTTTGTGTAATCTGAATGTATGTTCCATCTTCTAGAAGTGAGTTCACTTTCTCCACATACAGTGATGGCAGTATGGTGATGTTCGGGTTTGTTTTGAGATTCCGTGAGGTAGTCCTTTCCTCTTTGGATACGTTGGCTGTCGGAAGTTTTGTCGAGCGAAGACACTTGGCTGTTTCTAGTTCTGCGTCCTCATTTAAAAGTTTACTAAAATGATTCCACAAATCACGATGTCTTCTACGGGTATCTTCTGAAATGCCACAGGGAAGTTTAAACCTTTGGACAGTACAGCTGCTTCCAATGTGGAGAAAAGATGCAATGACAGACTGACAACTTCTTTTTCGTTTATTGTACGATCTGACTTTTTGCTGGATATTAGTTGGTTAAATTCTATATTGTGAGTCGCTGTAGTGAGCTCCAGGATTCTCTGAGCTTGATAATAAGTAATTTTGCAGAGAGTAAAATAAGTTGTGAAAGCTGCCAAGAAACTAAGTCTGAATCACTTCTGTTTGTTTAATGATTTCGCGAACCAGCTCTAAGCTAGCGCGAGCGAGGATATTCTGGGTTGCGATGGTAAAAATGTGATGTTTGACCGTCAGAAATTTAGGAATAATTTTGTGATCACGACAACAAGAGAGAAAAGCTTCACAGAAGTTTAGACTTCTTGTGTCAAAGTTTACCGAAAGAAGAAATCTTTAAAGAAATATCTTCCCTGTAGAAGTTGTTTAAACAAAATCGAAGACTTTCACGGTCCGAGTCATCAATAAACGGATGTTTTTCAAGATTAGACCGTGGCATTGTTGAATTATAGTATACACTCAATGTTTGACTCACCTTCGCGTTATTTACACGTCGAGTTAGTGGGCGACCCGCTATAATTCTTTCAAAAAATTTATGATCCTTAATATGGATCCGGAAAAATCTTTATCCGGAAGGATTTTTCAAGTTGTAGACGACTGAGGATAGTACTTTGATTATTTGATATGGTCCGGAATATTTTGATGCCAGCTTGATGGCAATTTCCCTTGGTTAGATGATAAAGTCGCCCGCATATAGTCTTCATTTTCATTGACGGAGGTAAATATAATGCAGACGTTGTTTGTCAAAAAATCTTAAGAAGATATTTCCAACGCTTCCAGTTTTATTTTCTGGTTCTGTTTATTTACTCGTATTCTAGATAAAGTGACTTAGAGAGAGACCATAGTTCAGTGCTGAAATCTCATAGATTCATAAATTGAACTACTAGATGGTTTGATGACGCTTCTTTCAGTGTGCGATCTACCTCGGTGTTGATGATTTCTTGCATTCTCGGGTTCTGGGAACACTAAGTCTATATTATATGGTCCAGTTGTGATAATTGGATCTACTAACGAATTTCGCTAGTGGTGATTTATAATTTAGGTTATTCTGTTTTTTAAAAATTTCTTAAACTATAGCTTTCCTTTAACTGTAGAATCAGTCACAGCTGCGGTCGCTGATTTTCTAGAATAGAGCAAGTAATTCTCAAGAAAGACGTTTCCTGTGCTTAAATTGAGATAGACGTTTACCGTTTCCAGGAAGTCCATTCTAACAGCATGTCGTACACTAACTCGGACATTTTTGTGGATGGGGTCGAGTATTTCTGCTACTCTTGAGCTCACAAATGAAATCGTGGATACCGTACCTAAAAAGGCAGGGAAGGTATAATCGTTAATGAGCACCGGGGCGAATGGTCGATTGTCAGCTGTACTCGATTTCTTTGCGTTATGACATGAGCAGACTCTGGACATTAGGTATGCTATTCTTTCTGGACAGCCACTGCTTTAGATATATTGTTTCCGTATGTGAACCATACATACGGCTTACCGCTGCATAGAAAGATAACTTAGCACTTCAAAACACTTGAAGCCTTAATCCCTATCGTTTTTACAATGTTAATAATAATGAATACGAATATCAATCAACAAAAGCATTGCACGGTTTTCTTTCTGTTCTTTATTCCCATGATATCAAACAATCGTCAAGTGCTTTTTGGTTAAATTCCTCAGAAACATTAGTTGGAATTGGTAACTACATTTGATCAAGTATAGTTGCTTACTTTATAAGCAAAACTGGAACAATAATGGTATTTATATTAACTGGACCTACTTTTCCACAAGCTGTTTATGCACTATGCTGACCGATGTAGTTTCCTTGCCACCATATTTCGCTTTAGGTTATCACCAAAACCGATACTTTCAACAGGACGTTGCTAAAGCGGGATCAGAAATTGTCTCCTCCGATTTACTTGTGCCCTCCATACACTTGATTTCAAGTATAAAGATAAATAATCAAAGGTACTTCACTTGGCATCCAGACAAGTCTCCAGAACCATACAAGTTGTTACATTAAGTAAATAAAGATCATCAACAACTAGTAGCAATGATCAAACATTATGGTGAAAATTCTATTCATGTTGAAGCTAAACGTAATCGTTACTACATAAGAACATCCACCCTTGAAGATTATTCGGGTATTTGTTTGCCTGGCGTGTGTAGTTGGTTGGAGTTTCTTAATCCAAACGCAAGAGGGTTTTATATTTATCATTATAAACACATGTATGAACTGTATACGCCAAGGACATTTAATGAAACATCTTCTAGCAGCTCTGGAAGGTCGTTTTGCAGAAAATTTAAATACACTCTTCCAGTCATTCGGTTGAGCAAGATAAATGAGTCTATTAGCATACCACGTACAATTTCAGCAAAAATATCGATTTAAGATCTTTGCTGATAATTGTACTTGTGTGTGTGATGTGAAAGTTTTCTACATCCCAGCATACTGTGGAAGTTTATAATTCCGTTCCTTGTAAAGGTGGATTCATTACAAGCCAATACATTCATCGAAAAGTTGGCATTCCTCAGATTCTGTTCCAAGAGCCATTCACAAAAGTGAACGTGGTGTTCATAGTACCTTGGTGCTAGAGATGGTACGGGTACGCGCTTGCTTAAAGTGGGGTCTTCTTCAATTAAATCCATCATCATCAATAGCTTGCCTGTTTGCTCGAGGGCCTCCTTTACATTCTTATCGTGATTGCAGTTCACCCAAGACAGAAACGTTGGAGATGTAGGATGCCTTCTATTGAAGAAACGCTCTGCATAAAATCGTGCAGCGATGATTCAAATATGCACAAAACGATTTGAAGTCAACCTCATAAAGCACATTTTGGAAGAGCAAATGTCTCGATTGCCCGTTTTAAGATTGCTATTGTAAGGCCAAAATCAAAGTTGGAGCCTTGAGTAGATTTCCTTGGCATTTCGGATAAATTTAGAAAAGTTTTCAAATTCAAATTGCTCTGGCCATTAATGAAGAATTGCATTTATTTATTTTCTTAATGAATCAAAGATAAATGAGACCAATGAAATTCCAAATCTAAGCGCATAGGTAATCTAATGACTATATAGTTGCCGGTTGCAATTGGCTTGTAAAGGATAGAACACAATGCAACAATAAGAAAATTTGGTGAATTTTTCAAAACAGTTATGAAGTTAGGTATTACTATGCATGTATTTTATTTTAATTTTAATAAACATTTGATTGTTGCTTCATTAATTACTATTAAAGAAATACTATTTGGAGAAGTTCTTACCTTCAGCCTAACTTGTCAGTCAAAACTAGCATTAACTACGCATAATAGAATGATATATAAACTTTTTAATTATAAACAAAAGTAATAATACTATAACACATTTTGAATTAATAAGAAACATTAATTTTTTTTATAAATGTCAAGATACAATAATAATTAGTTCAGCCAACTTACACAACTAAAACATTCTTATTCAACTTACACAACTAAATATTCTTATCACCCCCTCTCAATTAGATATTCATTATAAGTTGCAAACAAACCAAATCCTATATCTAATTGACTCTGATAATTATTTACAGTTTAGATTATTTTATAACAAAAGTTAAAATTTTACAATCAAATTAAATACAAATTATACTAAGAAAAAGGATAACATAATCAGAAAATACAAAAACAAAAATAAGTATCAATCAAGAAAAGATTTACTGAGCTTTACTAGCAGATAATAAATTATTTCTAAATTTTTCAAACTTTTCTTTACATAAAGGTTTTGTAAAAATATCTGCTGTGTTTTCATTAGAATTTACATATTTGACATTTAGAATTTTATTCTGACACAAATCTTTTATAAAATGATGTTTGATTTCAATATGTTGACCACGTTTGCTATTTGAAAATGTATGCATTAGCGAAATTGCACTAACATTATCTATTTTTAGCACTACACTTTCACTTGTTTCATTATTTAATTCTGAGAGCACTCCACGTAAATTAACCAATTCTTGAGCCGCTAAGCCTGCCGCAATATATTCTGCTTCCATAGATAATAATACGACACAGGTTTGCTTTTTTGAATGCCAGGCGATTGGATTGCCAGCATGATAGCAGACAAAACCACTAACACTCTTCCTTGTAGCTCTGTCTCCGGCCCAATCTGCATCACACATGCCTTCTAGAACGGGATTGCCCATGGTAAACGTAAGTCCAAAATTCTTGGTTGTATTTAAATAGCGAAGAATGTGTTTACCAGCATTCCATGTCTCTTCAGTAGGAGTATCTAAGTAGCGACTTAGCGGTGATGTAGCAAATGCTATGTCTGGTCTTGTAGTCACAGATAAGTACATCAGACTACATATTAGCTTTCTATAAGGAATTTCTGTCTTTATCGGAGCATCTTTTGTAGCAAAATTTGCTTCCATTGGAAATGAAACGGTTTTGCAATTTTCCATTCTAAATTCCTTAAGCAATCGAT
>VTPC01090886.1:32423-94880 GCA_011009095.1 Ignelater luminosus
ATGCATCTAATTGAGTTTTTGCAGTGTCACAATCTTTAATTATATCTAGATGTTTATCTGTAATTCCTTGAATTATAATTGCTTGTGCTTTGGCGTCTTTTACCTCATATTCTGTCTTTTTATCCGGATCTGTGGGAACTACACCATCGATTACATCGGCACACTGATCTCTCTTTAAAATTGATAAAATCCTAAATTTCCAATTATTGAAATTTGTTGCTGTTAATATTAGAACAGCATTAACAGTGTTAGTTGTAGACATTGTTATTATTATTGATTACAATAAACGAAAACTGGAGCACAACAAACACGACGAAAACATTGAGGTTAAGACAAAAACATAACAAACCTTTTTTTTATCTGAAATTTTTAAATTAATCAGTTCAGAAGTAATAATACTATAACACATTTTGAATTAATAAGAATCATTAATTTTTTTTATAAATGTCAAGATACAATAATAATTAGTTCAGCCAACTTACACAACTAGAACATTCTTATCCAACTTACACAACTAAATATTCTTATCATAGAATTATGTTTTTTTTGGCTAAGACTCTTCTTCTTCTTCGGTTCTGAAAAAGGCTTCATACTAAATGTGGTAGAACTGCTGGTAATGTTAGGGGATTTCATTTCATTTTCACACAATACGTTCGCATAAATTTAAGAAGCTTCCCTTGGGGTAATTTCCAACTGATTTACAGAAAGGCTAATATTGCAAACTTAAAACAAACTCTAGTTCTTCTTAGGAAAGCATGCAGTAAGATTCCGATTAGAAATATTTACTACCATAGCTTACGCACCTGAAAACCTTCGAAGTGTGTAGATCAAGATTTAGGTAAACTTAAGCTACAAGTAAAACTTGCACTCTTATTACCAGTTATTAACTAAATAGTTTCGTTTCGCTCACGAATAGATAAAAATTAGAGACCAACAAGCGTTTAGAACCCTGGTTAAGTCTCAAGTCCTTTCAAGAATAGTTCAGGGTTCATTTGGATCATCGATGATCATTCACAATCTAATTGGGGAAAAATCTACCAACACTTCGCATAGTTCTAAACTAGTCAGCCCTCGGCTTTCCTGTAGTAAACACAGATATACTGCACTCCAATCATACTTAAAGTGAATCGCTAGCTGGGTGCTTCTAGAGCCAGAAGACATAAAAGTTATCTTGACGGAGGCTATGCTGTCTTTATTTCAATGAGGCAGTGCAATATTACAGTTTGCGCACTGATCCTCAATCTGAGTATTGAGTTCTTGTAGTAACTGTAGTAGGGTATCCATTTATATTCAGACGTCCTAATTAGCATTGCTTACTAAGGTTAACTATAATCTTCATATAACAAAGTAAATTATCTGCCATTGATCATTAGATCAACTAAGATATCATCAACTAAAATGAACTGTTACCTACGTAATTTTTTTTTTACTTTAGTTATTCCACGAACGATTGATTGTTTCTGAATTCACTAAACTAAAGTTATTTTATCACGTTCTTTGTTAAATTAATAACAGCTGCAGATTACCTGTATACAACAAAGTAATTGACAGCTGAACTGACAGACTTTTACAACCAATAAATTGACAGTGAGTGACACATTTCGTGGCTTACTATGTAGCGCGTTCTCTTATTTGATTTAACATTAAATAGAGCGCACAGAGTTTTATTCTTTTACACTTTCCTGGAAACTAATTAGTTTAGTAATTACATTATAGAAATAGTTAACAACTAAATTATTATCCCATCTTTCCTGTTTTCGATAAAAATATTGTAGCAAAAAACAAATATTATATGGAAATAAGGAATAAATTGTTGCTTTATTTAGAAAGCAAGCGTTTCCTACAAATTTACTGCCATAATTTCATAGTAATTAATTCGAAAGAGATATTAAATGAATGCTAATAGCCTAATAGGTAGCTTTGGAAGAATTTGTCAAAATCAAATCATCTGTAAAAAATAAACAACCCATGTTATTTATAAAGTCATTTGTTTGAAGGGTTTTTTAAATATTTATACTGTAACTCTCGGCTTTTATCATCAAAATCGTTGTAAAACTCTTTATTCGATAGAAAAACTATTTGTGCAAGTTTTTGCTCGACAAATTTGTGAAGTAGTGATGTCTTTTTCTCGTGCTAAAATCACCCGTTTCAATGACCAAGACACAAGTAAGTAAAAAACGGCCGCTATTATTAGATACGTCAATTGCATAGCTAAACTACTTTAGGAGGGTAACTACATAATGTAAATTTCCTACTTTTGGCAGTATAATCCATCAGATTCATTTGTCAATTTCATACCAAAGCCCTTGTGATTTATATAGCCTTTCACAAAACCTCTCGAGTGTACAACAATGTCCCATTAGCGACTAATTTAAACCTGTTAGTCGTAATCGGAACTGCTGGATAAGGGTAACAGGGGTTGACAGCGAATTTTACTTTATAAACTAAATCATTTCACTAGTTGCTAGAAGCATAAATCGTTCGAGCTAATTAGGTATATAATTTCGTTTTTATTGCTGCAGGTATCTCAAAGCAACCCTCCCATTCTGGTAATATGAATAAAACATTAGGCAAATCCCAAAAAACGGAGAAATGGGCATCAAGTAGTACACGAAGTGCAGCAACTAAATCTTCATCGAAACCTCGCAGTTTATCTGTAAATTCAAACTTTATCAACTCTGTTTATTGTTTTTAATAATTTTCTTTCAGCAACCATCTAGTAATACCATTATTAACAAGCAATCGCAAAGACCCTACAGTGGTGGAGATGAAGTAAGTTTATTATAGAATCATGATCATTGCGTTAAATTTAGTTTACTTTTAGAAAACTAGACAAAACAAAACAAAACATGCAAAACCACCTGTGTCTGATAAATATGGAGAAGAGGAAGAATATGAAACTGTGAATATAGAAAAACCATCATCAGAACAAATATACAAAATTGAAGAAAATACCGACGACGAAATAAACTCTGACGATAAGGATTTATCTTCAGAACCAAGAACAAATGGCACCACTTGTAAAGCTAGTTCTTCAGGTAATTCTCTCTGTTCCTCTCTTTGTTGAGCTCACTTCTGAAATCATTTTTTTAGGTATTCCTTTACGAATAAAACAGCAGCAAAATTCCCCGCGTCCAAATGTAGTTAACACCCCAAGAAAAGCAAGTCCTCGTGTTTCATCAAAATCCAACGTGACGTCTATACGTTCCAACGAAAACAGTGCTGTGAAACTTGAATCTCCAAAAATCATTTCGCCTGCTGCTCGACGTAATTTGGAAATGCAATATCAATTAAAAAAGAAAAGAATGGATCAATTGAAAAAGGAAATTACTGATAGACATAAATTGCTTACGGATTCCTATCAAGCGTTAATTCAATTAAATAAGAAATTGGAAGAGGCGGGAAAAAGTTATCCTTTAGATGAGTTGAAACCTAATATTACTGTTGTTAGTATTGAAGAATCTAAATCCGATAACGAACCGGCACCGCCGCCGCCACCACAATCAGCAAGTGCGATGGAGATGTCTGGTGGTGGTGAAGATGTTCAAAAAGCCAAGATAGATCCAAATACTGTACATAATATGAAAGAAACGATTAAGCAAATTCCAATAACGCTCTTAGATATGTGTAGAAACCTAATAAGCAAACGACTAGCAGTCGTTAATATTTTAGACAAGGTGTCGACAAACTCAATAGAGCAAGATGAACTTCAACAAAACATTCAGGATATAAAAGAAGAAAATGCAAGCTTAGAGAAGACTCTGGATGACATATTTGATGAACAAGAAAAGAACGTAATGGATCTTGTAGAGAAGTGGCAGTCTTTGTTAATGAATTCTGGTGATTACTCTTCGTTTATGGAGAATATAGAGAATATGAAAGAAACTATAGAGCAAAAGGAGCAACAAATCTTGAAACAAACGGCTGAAACTGAAGATCTTCGCAGACTGAAAGAAGAAGCAATAATCAACTCAGAAAAGGTTGTTAGCGATCTAAAAGATAAGATCAAATCATTGGAGCATGAATTAAACGTAGAAAAGTCATCAGTTCAAGAAACGAAGGATAAAGCTAATTTGTACGATCAACGAATGAAACTCTTAAAGACACGAATAAAAGAAATGGAAGGAAAGCAGAAAGAAACTGAGTCTAAATGTATTGAATTGCAAAAGGCACATAGGTAAGTGAAATCTACTTCTTTTGTAAGTTTTCATTTGCGAAGAAATTTCTCTACCTTCAGTTTGACCTGCAGACATTTTTGATCACTACGAGTGCACAAAACAATACTCAGTGTAGGCACAAGAAGATTTGAATTGTTAATGTTGAGGTACCTGATAACTGTAAATGTCATCTTTCTGTTATAGTGACACAATTTATTGCTATACAGCGTTCACGACGTTTCTGTGTCGTATGTGGCTGTGGAAGAATGACAGTTTGAGTATTGTAAACCGGGCTGTTTATCGGCTTGTAAAATCTTATTGACGCTTAATGTGCTTTAAGGTTATGATTTTATATTAGTTCGACCTCAGGCTGTTGTCTTTTTTTTGTAACTCTGTAAATATAAGGAAAACTTGATTTCTTTTTAACAAAACAAAACTAATCGGTACTAAACATTTTCAAAAAAAAGAAAGCACTTCCAACCTAACAAAATGAAAGCATGGCCTGTTTCGACCCAGAAACATCGTGAACGAAGTATAACAAAGTGTGTGAAAGAGACTTCCTGAACGCCTAATAATACTAAATTAAGGATAACTAAACACTTTTCTTTGCTTTCCTTTATCTTATTCACTTCCTTAATAGTACCTTTGACCAAACAAGGTAATTTTAGTAAAAACATAAATATCTTGGTAATTTTGGCAAAAATTCAATTATTAAACCTCATACAGATACACAAGCCTGATTTTGTATCTGACACACACATCTCTTCTCTTTCTTTGTCGCATGCACGGCTCCATAAAGTTATTCCCTATAGAGCAAGATACCCCTCTGATGATATCCTGCAAGAACAACCGCAACGATTACCATAGCTGAGTATTCAGCTTGTATTTAAATGCCCAACACTACAAGACTACTATCAAGACTGATTTTGCCAGGTGTAGTGTCGACGTATGCAGGTGACCAAATTTTCAAATTCAAAAGAAACTTAAACAATGCTTTTTAATCTATTACTATATTGATCGATCAATAATCGTATGAGGTGATCAAGAGAACTCTCTCTACGTTGTATTTCAATACAAAAAGAAGATCGGAGACGGGCAGGTCTATTCTCGTTACTCATTGTGCCTGACAGGTTAGGTCAGTAATATTTTCAAACGGAACTGGTTCGATTGAAGTCTAACCTAAATTCCAGCAATCCACTACCGTCACAAATGTCTCTCTAATATATGATATACCCCAGGAGCTTTGGGACAGCTCTCAACCGTTCTCCGGCGATTCTTTATTGAAATGTCTTTTTCTTTCACCCTCAACTGATGGAAGAAGGTGCAGCAATTCTATCACTATCACGCTCTGCTTCATTTTCAATCCCTGACAAGAGATTGCTATATGCAAGAAGATTCCCAGAGGCATTCGAAGTGTACGACAATATAGTGGTAGAAACTAGCAGTGTTTTGGGAATCTACAAAGAAATTGTTCTGAAATCTTCAGCTTTCTTATAGCTGTAATATCTGAAAACATATTTCAAATTAGAACTAAGCATTCTTTAGTATTTCTTTATTAATTTTTTCTGTGAAGTAATCTTTTAAAGAAATATTTATAATTAGGCATCAAAGTAGGTACGCAATTCTTTGGTGAGATTGCATACCTAGAGAGATTGCACAGGTTAGAGATCTGTACTCCATCAGGAATCCAACAGACGATATCCTGGGCCAAAGTAAAGCAGAGAAAGTCTTTTCTCTCATCTCAGCTGTAGACCCTACTCGATTATACAGTGTGTCCATCATTTTGTGATTAATTCTTGTTTAGTTAATTTCACATTCTTTCAAGGTGGCTTTTATCTCTGTTGGGATCTCTACTGCATTATTTTCTCTTACATCTGTCTTGTCTCTTTCTTCTCCACCAGGACCACAATCACTCCCCTCGCGTTTTGCAAAATTTTACCTCTTTTTTCACACCGCTTTTGCCAGCACCATTACCCGTAAAAAGTCATTTTATGAATCATCCAACAAGGCTACAAAAGAATTTGGGTTCTTATAAAAACTATCGATTACTTCAAAATGGGAAAGTAACTATGACATGACTAGCCAGCTTGCAGAAAATATTGACGACCGAAAAACAATAAATTACACAAAATTCTGGTCGCCTACAATTGGAGAAATGATTAGTTACATCTTGGTGTGATTTTAATATTACGCTGTGATTCAAAAAGATTTTTTAAAATTCGATGATAAGATTTCTTGGATAGAGAAAAGTGTTTGGGCATATTTAGCTACAAGGTACTTTGGAGACGTCATCTTCAACAGTTAACACTCTCAAATCTATACCATACATTAAGATTAGTAGGTTTGAACTGGAAAAGAGCTACTGGTAAATAATTAAATAAGTTATCAAGTCTGTCATTGTGATTGAGATCCTTTAGTTTATACTGTAGGCTTTAGCT
Organism: Ignelater luminosus; assembly: GCA_011009095.1. Taxonomy (NCBI): domain Eukaryota; kingdom Metazoa; phylum Arthropoda; class Insecta; order Coleoptera; family Elateridae; genus Ignelater; species Ignelater luminosus. Next base: position 39,019 of record VTPC01090886.1, read on the forward strand.
CACAACGAACACCGTACTAAAAGATTGCAACGTAGATAGAAAAGTTCGCAAGGGTTAAATGGCATAAGTATCAAAATTAAGATCTACGTTTATTGCAAAATTTTGTATTTCCTTCTTGGATAGAATTATTTCGCAATAGTAACCTTTTTATAGCTTTTGGTTTCTGTCCATTTCTTCTAAATTCTTGACTTCATCATTGAATGACTACGCCCAATTCTTGCCCTGTGACGGTGTTTCTTTACTTACCCTAAGTTCTTGCGTCTGAGAAAATTGGAGTTCTTGGCTCGTACTGCATGTTCTTATAATTTATTACTCTGAATATTGGTTTGATTGAGAATTGCTGATTCCCTCAACATAGATAAATGGCCTTTCATGGATATGTTTAGTGATGGTCTTCCTAATCAAATAATACTCTTTAGATAAAAAATGCAGCATTTCCTGCATTCATTTTGCACAGCCTTCTCGACAACTGAAAACATACCATATACCAGGTGTATACCTATGAAATGAGACTTTCAGCTATTAGACCACAGATGTCGCTAGGAGTATTTTTAAACTGTCCCAAATGTCTTATTTTTTTCGTCTGTCATCTGTCAACAATATTCAATTCATTGTTTGTGATGTTTCATACAACAACGCATTTTTTTTCGCTCTTAAAAATGTCGAATTTCGTGCCTTCAAACTACGATTTGCGGACATCGTTGATTTTCTGTTATCAATTGAAGAAAAACGCTTCTCAAGCTCATCAAATGCTTATAGAAGCTTACGGTGGACATGCTCTAAGCAGAGCACAGTGCTTCAGGTGGTTTGAAAAATTCCGAAGTGGTGATTTTAGCGTGGAGAACGAGGAACGTGGCCGGCCACCGAAAAAGTTTGAGGACACCGAATTGCAAGCATTGTTGAATGAAGATGATGGTCAAACGCAAGAAATGATGGCAGAGCAGTTGGGAGTGACCCAAAAAACCATTTGCAAACGTTTGAAAGACATGGGCATGATTTTAAAGATCGGAAGATGGGTGCCGCATGAACTGACTGAAAGGCAGCAAAAGAACCGAAAAACCACTTGTGAAATGCTGCTCTCCCGGTTCAAAAGAAAGTCTTTTTTGCATCGAATCGTTACGGGTGTATTTCTCCAATCCCAAGCGTAAACGATCGTATGGTCCGCCCGGCCACAAGCCAAAATCAACGGCCAAACCAAATCGCTTCGGCCGCAAGGCAATGCTGTGTGTTTTCTGGGATCCGCATGGTATGATTTGGTACGAGCTATTAAAACCAGGTGAAACAGTTGACGGTGCACGCTACCAACGACAATTGGCCGATTTGAACAGCGCTATACACCGAAAACGCCCAGAATATGCCGATCGGCGTCACAAAGTAATTTTTCTTGATGACAATGCACCACCACATCGAACAAGAGCGACCCCGGAATTGGTGGAGACGTACGATTGGGAACCGCTGGTGCATGCGGCTTACTCACCAGACTTGGCGCCTTCCGATTATTATTTGTTTGCATCGATGGGCCACGCACTTTCCGAGCAGCGCTTCAATTCTCACAAAGAAGCCAAAAGATGGCTCGATGATTGGTTTGCGGCCAAAGACGGCCAATTTTTTTGGCGCGGCATTCACAAATTGCCTGAGAGATGGGTAAAATGTGTCGCTAGCGATGGCTATTATTTTGAAGATTAAATTTGTAACCATTTTTTGTTAATAAACGTTTAAAATTGAAAAGAAAAGTCTCATTTCATAGGTATACACCTATACTAGCAAGTCTTGCATTGTGCATTCACATGCATACATTCCACTTGCAACCTTCTTTTGGAATTTCCTACTTTGAGTTGCTTTTATTCCCTTTGCCATACTCATTAAATTATTGTAAACAATAAGAAATGGCAACAGTTGAATTCAGATTAGAAAAGTGAAGTCTTGCAAAATAGAAATCATCTGTAATCAAAATGTTGTAAATTTGATTCAATTCAATTTTGGTTTATTGCAGATCAAAAAACTCTTTTGTGGAGAAAGTAGTAAGTATTTATTCGTTCATTGATTCGCGCATTTATTTTCGATACATGGTACTTTCAAAAAATCGATCCAATTTCCTCAATAAAGTAAATGTTTGTTAACTTGAGCTCAGTTAGAAAGTTAATTTCAAGAAAAAAAGACGAAGATCAACTATAATGAAAAGATAACTTTTAATGGAAAGTTCCGGGCAAGAACAAGTATCTGCATTTTGGATTCAGAAGAAAGATTTTTTTTAGATTTTGCTACGTATTTTCCTAGGTATTTCCCGCTGTGTGCTTCAAATTGTGATTATTCCTTCTCATGGGATTTAAGTTTTGTCAGAATCCACTTTTAACAAGATGTTGTAGCACTTAAAAAAGTTCTTCTCTAAGATTCTTTTTGTTTGAGAGTAATTTAATGCCCTTCGGTGGGAAAGTCGCTTCTACTTTTCAATAAATATTCCCACATCAATCTTTAAATGAAACACAGTGGAATCTACAAATAATTTATTGTTCTTTAAGATGATGTAAGTATAATTTTGACATTCTTTTCAGGCATGCACAAGATCAGCTGAGGGCGAACGAACATCGTTGGATTAAAGAAAAAGAGGAGCTGTTATCAAAACACAAACACGATAGACAGATGCTGGACAAACTAACGAAGGACCGCTCATATTTCGAAACAAGGTGGTTAATAAATATGACGTTACGTTGTCTACATGATATAGTTTTAGCTAATTTTAATTTAATATATAACGTATAAAACGCTTGTTTTGGTAATGTATACAAATAACAATAAAAGTAACTGTCTATTATAATTAAATTGTCTTTCCTAAAATAAAAACACCACGGAGGAACGACCAGGTGAGATCGGACCACTCTGTTGGTGTTTAAACTTGGGATTGACATGATACATGTGTTTTGTTTAGGATGAAGACGCTGGAAGAACTGGTGGAAGATAAGGAAAATAAGCTTCACGCGGCTGAAGAAAAGATGACAAACGATGTGGAGGAAGCTAGGAAACAAGCGCTGGAAGAAAAGTCTCAACGAGAAAGCTTGCAACAGAAATATGACAGTGTGAAAGATCAATTAGTAGAACTAGAAATTAAAAGCAAGCAAGCATTAGATGTGATTCATTCTAGGAATAATTCAGAACCAAGTGAATCAGGTAAATTAAAATAATGAAGTTAGCATTAATGTGATACCTGTCATAATTACAGGAAATGAAGACGCTATCAGTACTGAAAAAGAAGCCGAGCTATATACGGAACTCTTGGCTACTAAGGTTGCTTTGAAAGCAGCAGAAGATCAAATTCAAAATTACAACAGAGAAAAATTACGTTTTATTGATAGTATTCAATCATTCCAAGGGGATCCAGAGAAAGATCAAGAATATGTGGCAAAAACTATGATAAAGAATGTTGAAAAAATCACTGAGTTAGAAACACGACTAACTGAGAGTGAACAAACTATTTGTAACCAGTTAGTATAATTCTTTCTTTAATATTATATTGTATTTAAATTTTTAATTTTTACAGAAAGATCGAAATTTCAAATTTAAAAGCTGACATTGAAAACCTTCAGCAATATCCTATTATTAATTCGTTTGAATTAGACAAGCCAACTAAAGATAGTGACTTGAAGATGATGCTCCATGAAGGCAGAATAAAATTAGAACAATCCCTTAAGAAATCACTTGAATATGAACATAAGTTAATTCGTTATGAGCATGACTTAAATAGGCAGAGCAAACAAATATACGAAATGGAAAATCTTTTGAAAGTTAGAGATGGACTTATATCAATGATGAAGGCTAAAAAGGATGAATTGCAGATGGAGAATGATAGTTTGAATAAATATGCCAATGAGATTAGAGATCTTCTGCTACAGGTAAGAAATACGCCTTATCTTCTTTCTTCTACTTTTTCATTGCTTTATTTCCAGTTGGGCTTGTATCAGAAAACATTCTTATTTCTTGCAAAACCACTCACATTCTTTTTTCTTTATCGAGACCATATAGAAAAACTAGAATTCCTTATGTTGCTTATTAAAGTTTCACTAAAGGGATAATGCGTGTATAGCTTACTCAAAAAAGTCCTTTTCATGCGAAATGTAAAACTAGCAGTAACTTCTTTTGATAAAAACATTTTCTGCGTCTCGCTATTCTTCTGGTCGTTTTCTCTTCCGAACTGCCCGTATAGCACACGCATGTCCATTGGACATACATTTGCACAACTTTAGACATTCAAAGGAAATTATGTAGTTTGTACATGCCCATTAGATGGATGTCCAAAAATGGATGTACGACTTATGTTCAAAAATATTCAAACGAAGTATGTATCAAAATAGAATGTCCAGTCTAACAGTCGCCAGATGGATCTCCAAAAACGGACATCCGCACTAATTCTGGACGACAAATGGACATCCAGTAGACGTCCGGTGCTACACGGGTGGTTTCAAAGAACTTACTTTGCCCACAAACTCCCTATTTCTGTTTTTATGTCACAGTAAAAATATATTTCTATTAGAGTGTAATAACGTTATTTTATTTAGGCTAAAGAAGAAGCACGAAATAGAACAGAACTAGTTCAAGAACTGTCGACAAACTTGGATTCCAGAGGTCGAATATGCCAACAATTAGAAAAGAAAGTAAGAGAATTGGAAGGATCTCTATCAGCAACTAACGAAAAAACGCTTCAAACTGCAAGAATCAATTGGAGTAATGGAAAAAGAATTGCAATCAACCAAAGCACAGTTTAGTAAAATTGGACCAGATATGCAATCACGGTATGACTCTGATATGAACATCTCACAAAAAAATCACACGGGTACGAAAAGTCATCATCATGTTCGTTTTAATCATCAAACGTTGCCTAAACATAACACGATTAAATCAAAAAAAACACAGAAAACGAGTAGATAGTGAAGGAGACCATTTAAGTAGTGTCTTACAAGGAAGTACTATGACAGAAAGGAGTAATGAATTAGATCTATGGATGGATTATTATCACAAGAAGTTGAAATACTTGAAACGTACTTTTAAGACAGTATCAAATTCAATTTTTATTAATGATATTAATTTACATAATACAGCGCAAAAGTATACTGCTAACAATAGTCCTAAGAATTATTCCAATCATCCTGCAACACTGTCTCCATCTTTCACATATTTTAAACCACGAATAACTACAAGACCAGATAGAGTAAATAAAAACAAAAAATTTCGAGAAAGTTCTCCTCAAGCAGATGTTAAAAATGAGAGTACAAATCAAAAGAAATCTGCAATGCTAAGAAATAATGATACTGAGGTAGCTGGCGATTCTAAAAAACTTACCGAAACCTACAGAAATCCTGAAGTCATAGCTCGAGAAAGTTCTGAAGAATTACAAACAGTTATTGACAAAAATTATGAAAATAATGAAAGTGAACCTAGACTAAATATACAAGACAGAATTAATTTCAAAGAAATTCAAGATTCCCCACTCCCTCCAACAGACATTTTTCTAAAACAAACTGAAAGTCCCTATACCCCATCTAAACTAAGAAAACCATTTTCCCTTCCAATTTCTTTACGAAAACAACAAACCATTCGAGACAAACACTCATTGAATGACATGCGACGAAAAAGCAAACAAACTGCAACCAAACTGGCACTAAACCCAACAAGACCTAAACGACTTTCCAGACCGGGTTCTCCAACATTACGTAGGAAAGCTAGATCTGGATCTGAAACTTCAGTTTTATTGAAAAAGTATAAACTGCGAGATATAATTAAATCGAATGGTGCATATACCCAAGTAAACCTGAACAAAGTTTTAAAAACGGAACAGGCTAAATTCATAAGTCACGCTCACAATATTTCTTATCATTTAAACAAGAAACGATCAAAACAACCAAATTCAAATGCTAATTATATTCCAAAACTCCTGGCAGGTATACGTCAATATAAAGTAATGCATTCAGCAGGCTCTGTTGTTTGGTGCAAACCATCTACGGAAATGGAAGTTAACAGCGTTTTAATTAGCCATGACTTAATGGCTCATTCTTTAAATAAAATTAATGCAGATGTTACTAATTCTATAAATCTGTTGTCAAAAAACTTTTCAAAATCACACATAGAGAATCAAACAAGTATTGATTTGAAAAGTGACAGAAAAGGCTGATTTTCTTCCATATCTGTAGGATTTAATTCTGTGTCTTGGATATAGAAACTAATTATTTTATTTTTATATTTTCAGGACCAGATTTAAATCCCACAGAAAATGGTGAAGGTGCAGATGTAAGAATTCGAATTAAGGTTTTAACATTTATTCAGCCGAGAGTTCTGTATACATTTTGTTTATATAAATTGTATTGTTATGGGTTGTTTATTCTCATTTACATATTTTTATATATACATTGTAAATATATACTACTATAATATAATGTATGAGTAGTATTAAAACCTTTATTAAATAATAAATTAGGGTATTATAAAGTTTATTATGCTTCACATGCAATGCATAATAAGAAAGTATAGTTTAGGTCACTACAAGTCAAAAATAAACAGTAATCATTTTAGCTATTCTCAATATTAAAGGAGTTATGAGCATTTTTAGTTTACCGGTTTCTGCTTTATATTTGACATGACCACTACTCGACTGAGTAGTTACATTTATTGTGTCTGTGAAGTTATTTTGTGTATGCCATGGTCTTGCCGAGTAATAACGCTCATATCTTGGGTTCTTAATTGCATGCTCTAAAGAGAATTTATGTTTATTGAGTCTACCATGGTGTAAGTTGTGTTACTTTTCCCCTATATGATGAAACCATTGCAAACAGCAATAACTGGTAACAGTTACAGTCTAAATTGCTTCTCTCGAGAATGTGACCACTGTGGCCTAGAAAAACATATCACAGAGCCATTACAGACACTGGAGTCCACTGGGATTGTCTGAAAATCTCATTGAGAATTAAATTTAAAAAAATTCTTGATGTAATCTATGTAACTTATTATGCAGAATTTGAATCTGTTGATGGTCCGTAAACGATATTTTAAAAATTTGGTTAGGCATTTAATGTGGGTCTAAACTTTTTCTATAGGATCTAGGTAGAAAACCAGTAAAAGCTACTGGTGACATAAAGTTCCTTTTATTTTCCAAGAAAAGAATTAGTATTGCTATTTCAAGAGGTAAGAGGTAATTTTTGTAGCATTTTAGGATTTCCACCGATGTATCAACTAAGTGATTACCGCTCTTTGGTTATCTCCATTACTTTTATTCCTCCATACATGATATTGACATTTTAAAAAGTTAGGTTAGTTTCACAGAAATAAAATTAAAAGATTAATGTTTTTAAATCATAATCTTTACATTTTAACAATCTTTTTTAAATTCTAATCTTACATTTCCATTATTTTCATAGAAAAATTAGAAATTTTCTTTAAACATTTAACAATTTTATCTTACTTTTTATTGAAAAATCATTTCATTCTCTATGAAACTAACCTAACCACAAAACATCAACCTAACCTAACCTAACTCTTTAAAATGTCATATGTACAGGTCATCAATGGTGCCAACCAAGCAAATTTAATCATGGTCTACTCCAAATGATCTAATTTTTGATCATACTTATTGTTAGATTTTCTTTAACTTGCATTACTTTATTGTATTGATAAATTGCATGATGGTAATGCTAAAATCGAGTACAGATTGAGCAGTTTTTCATGGACAAACAGTTTTCAGGAAGAAATGCTCTAGTATGAATGTGCTTGGACATCTATGTGAGAACGTTTTTTTCACACACATATACTGTCCGCAGCTTGGCAGACCATCAAAGGATTATGCATGCTTATTTGTAGCATTCAGAGTGAGAATTGTTGAAACAAATCAAACATCTTACAAGAAATATTTACCAAATAGTGATCTAAAACAATTATTTTTACATTATAACCTCATTTCTTTATTATATTAAACAAGATATTACGGATATTACAAAACATCTAAATTCTGATAAAAGAGAAAACACTCATTTTGCACATAAAACTATAAAGCAAATTCTTGAAAAAAAAAACCAAAGCAAACATGAAAAAAATTAAAATTCTTAGGAACGTTTAATTTTAGTTCATATTTGTTGTTTTCATTTTTGAATCCTTTATAACTTTTTTATTTGAGATGCAAAGTGTACGATTGTTTCATGATGCTGAAATCTTATACTGTGATGTATGTAGCTAAGAATGCCAGGATTATACCAACTGGCAAAACATGTGGACCAACATCAAATTAATCAGTTGGCCGGTGTATGAAGCAGACCATTAGCATAGCATTCATTGTGCAACCAATGTAAGAACAATATGCATTATGCAAGTCGTCTATCTGACCACCTGCTAATATTACATGCCTAATTGGTTGGCATTCCAACCCACAGCATCACTAAGTGCTGGCACAATTCAATCGCATGAAATAAGTAAATGAAAGGAATTTGTTGCCATTATCTTTGGGTGCATTGAGAAACACTCAGCAGCTTAATTCAGCAAAACCTTTGTCAGTGATGCTAGGTTTCAGCAGAGAACAATTTCCTGAATGACTGCTGCTACTGCAGTTATCATAAACATTCCTTATGTCTGGGAGCATTAATCGCGATGACAATCAAAAAACTTTCGATTGGTTGATCTTCACATGTCATGTGATTATTGCTCCTCACACAACCATTGCGTGCAAATTTCTTGAACAAAACTGCTTTCACCACTACTTCTGACGGCATTGATAAAGCCGGTTGATATGTGATAAAGTACAGACACTAAACAAAAGACAATCGCAAATTGAACTCAATAACAATTTTCTCTTCCCTAGAGGCATTGATCCAAATCAGATTTGACAGGTCTAAAGGCCATTTTTGAATAAACCAAATTAATCCAAATAACTCTGTCACGTAATCTGCATGATCGAATCAGAAGAAAAGTTAAATTTCCAGACATGTCTTTAATAGCACAACAAAAATGCATTCATAATTATATTTCTTTAAAAATCCAAGTTCTAATATCCTCAAACTTATAAACTGATATTTAAACGTGTCAAATTTGACATGAAATGTCAATGCCTCTAGTTGAGCTCAATTTACGATTGTCTAAATCTTCAACAATATGTAGTTGTCTATGCAGGTAATATACTTAGAATTTCAACTGCCGAGCGTTTCTGTGTGCGAGCTTTATTTGCCGCTCTTCTCAAATTATGCCATATTTAAAAGTAAAATATATTTACTAATAGTGACACATCAACTATATTATAATAACAATTATCAACAAATTAATTCATCACAACAATTAAATATAACAACTAAACACATTAATATTTTAACATTAGGACTAAATTCAAATGTTCTATTACAATGACCGATTTTGTCTTTTTTGTTCTTGATAAGATCAGATGATGCTATATATCGTTATTTCAATTTTAATCATGAAGTTTAAACATAAGAGCAGAATTAATTTAATAAAAACACTATTTTGATTAGTGTCACTTAGTCTAGCTTTTTATTTCATTCATTTGAAATAACAGAAAACAGGATTATAGATAATATTTTTACAAGTATTTCTTAAATCTATCTCTACACTTATCTACTTTAGAAATAGGTACAAATTAATCATTATCACTAGTATCACTATCTGAATAACCGCCTAATAACGACAATCCAGTACTGCGTTTATCAGGCATGCTTGCAGTTGAAGAACTACTTGTTTCAGCTATAATAGGTTTACTCTTCACATCACTATTTCCAGCAGATGTCTTATTATTAATTTTCACCAAACCAACTAGGCCTTTCTTTTGGGAAAGGGTACCGATGCTTTTATTCCATCCCAATGATTGTTTTGAAGTATTTTTGTTAGAACTTTTTTCATCATTACGAATCTTAGTTTCTAGAGAGTCATGCATCACTGTATTACTTTCAGATGTTGTAGCACCAAGAGAACTGCTCGCAGTTTCTGTTTTAATTGCTTTTGTTGCAGGTTGCTCTTCATCTAACTCCACAATTTCTTCCTCTACAACTTTTCGTTTTGCATTTTGTGATTCAAATTTTACTGTCCTAAGAAAAGAAAAACAATTTTAACACTTCCCTTATTTTTTATTTACAAATATAAACTTACTTTATATATTCCTCATCCAACTGTTGCATTCGTTCTTCTCTTTCTCGTGCCGTTAACTTTGTATCATAAGCTAACAGCATAGCATCGAAATCTACCGCCTGTTGTCTTTTATTCAAATCTTTCAATTCTTCTAAAGATTCTAATAATTCTATTTCATTCTTAGACTGTTTAGTTCTATTCTCAAGAAGTTTCATAGGGTTATTTTGTTCCTCCTCTTTCTCTTCTTCTTCTTCTCTTAAAGCTTGTTCCTCAGCAAGTTTTAAGGCCATAAAGTTACGTGTAGCACCTGCTTCAATTTCATAATCAGTATTCTTTGGGTCAGTTTTAAAAGAAATTTCTTGTAAGCACCTAGTACATTTAATATAAAACCTATAAATACGTATTCCAAGGTAATCTTCATTTTCAACATCCTCCTTTCGGGCATTGAATTTCTTACCCTTGTAAATGTATTCTCCACATGTTTTACATCTCATATTAAATGGTGCCATTAAACGTACTGTATATTGCCTGTTTTTAGGTAATTTCATACGAGGAATCTTAGAAGGATCGAAATCCGGAGGATAATATTTCTAGAAAGTGAGGTTAGGTTAATAAAAAGTTCATTTTTATAAATGGTACTAGAAATAAGAGTAATACTTACATTTAAAACTTTTCTTTCAGACATTTTTTATACCTTGGTGTTGTAACTACAATTAAATGTAGAAGAATTTATTAAAATTACCCAGAAGGGTAAATACAACTTATCGACACTTCCGCGCTGTTGAACTAGTCGTATAACCAAGACCTGCAAGATAATAAAGAAATGAATTAGTTTATGCATAGGTGGTACATCTGAACTACTTGAGAATTTAAAAAATATTTGTGGGAATTCCATACATTTAAATCAGAAAAGAACTTGTCAAGGATATTATTATGTTTAATACAAAGATAATACGTAAAATGATTTTCTATATATTTCTGGTTTTGTGTTAATAAAAATAATTTTGCAAACATAACCATACCTGTAATTGAAATTGAAAAGTGTGTTAAATACTATTAGATACAGGTATATCTAATTATTCAAAGTATTTCAGATTTTTAAAGTTGTTGAAAATGATTTTTTTACATTTTTAACAGTAGTGTTATGCCTAATACACATAACTATATACCTAATAATGTTTAATGAATTGGGATTTTCTTATACCATGTAACTTATTGAAAACAAGAAGGTCACATTGTCTAAAAACTTTTTAAAAATTAATTTTCTGCTTTGTTGAGATTATAACACCTATTAGTGTATTAAATATAATGTACTGATGACATATGCATAGTAATTGCTAATGATTTGTACGTAAGGAAGTTAAATCAGTAGCTAGTTATCGATAACAACTATTTTATAATTTGTAGAATCAACGTAAACACGAACATAAAGAACAGTAAATTATGAACAAGGAGCAATCAAAATTCCTTAACCAGTAAAAATTCTAGGATGTGGTTCATTCGCTAAATAAGGCGAATAGTAGCAAGGCAAATATCCAGTCCTGAATGTAAAATGCTTATTTTGCTTTAAGAATACAATCCCGATCATGTTTTATAAAACGTAATGGTCTAATCCCTTGGCATTTTATTTTATGAGACTTTAAAAATCGCAACAAGTTATTGTTGAAAATTAATAGTAGCGAGAACTGAAGTTGGATTTGCCAGTTTTTGTCAACCTGTTGTTTGTTTGTGATTGTGAGAGAATTTCTACATCGTTCGGATGCGTTTGGTTTGCTGCATCCTTTGTCCAGTCCGGCGCTTTCTGACGTTACCTACCGAAAATAAATCACCGTTAAAGCAAATCTCGAGTTTAAATGGCCCTTATTTCTAGTTTCTCGGAACTAAGGTTAGAAGAATCTCGCTTTACATTCACGCCCTAGGAGGCCAATTTCTTTAAAAGTTAAGACTCTCCAAGACTTTTATTGGAATTCAGAAAAATATTCCACTAATTTCAGATTAAATCGTTAGATCGTTTAAGACAGTCATATGGTAGAAGCGTAGAAGGATTAAAAGACATTAGTACTGACAGTCAATTACACATGCGGGTGGTTTTAATTAACGATCTGTAAATTTGCTCAACCATTAAGAGGGATGTTAGTCAAGAATATACGACTGCTTTATTTTGAATTATGGAGTCCTTCAAAAAGTTCAGGGTTATTACAACGTTCTATGCGACTTGCTGTTATAGCACTCATTATCTGAATGAAAACTTTAGGATGTCATTAGGTGAATTATATGTAGAATAAAGTCATTCATTTCCTCTGAATTTATTGTTTACAATGACTACAAATGAATACTACATCCCTTTTGGATTTTTCTAATACGATGTAATTACGAACTAAGAACTTGAAAGTTCTAATTAACATTCATGATAAACAAGAAGTGACAGGTCAAAGATACCTGTTAAATGAATACGAACTGAAGGTTAACATCTTGTCTAAATTTTACGCAACTATAACAAATCTTTTTTTATCGTCTCACGTTAATTACGATTCCAACAAAAAAAAGTTTAAAATGAGTTAATTTAGAATCGTTTCATTCAGAATGGAATATAGTGCTACATAATATGCAATATTAGTACCAAACGTAACGTGTAGATTAAGGAGAATTTATCATCTGAGATCTGGTTATCTAAACGTCTTTGAGGTCTTATCCTCAATACGTTCCAGTAATTTTCCTTTAAAGTACATCTGTACCGAAATTCCTCAGCATGCCTATCAGTGGTTCTGTACTGCAAAGTGGATTCTCCACTTGTCTCGCGTTCCAACAACATAGCGAGGACTCTTTCATAAAAAAAATCGGATGTTTGCTGCAAAGAGCGGGATCGCAAAGCAAAAGAAGGCGCTTAGAGCTCGTTGGAGCCCGAGACCGGGGGCCCGCGCCCGACTCGTTACCCTCGCCCTCCGGAACATTCTACAAGTCGCTATCCTTGTCGCGCTTCGTGGGAAAGGCGCTCCCACTCCACATTCTGCAGACGATATGACAATCAGCTGTTGACCAGATTTCACTAATCATTGTTATTGATAAATAAATTACGTCTACTGTCCCTTTTATTGAGACATTCTGTTTTTCACACTTTCAAGAAGATACAGCTCACGAGATAATCCTCTTTTTTAAACGATTTCTTTTAGAAGTAAATGCATTTTTAAATCACGCTAAACAGTTAACTTTCCCCAGTTACGGTTAATTTAGAAAAGAAAGCGAATACGAGCCTTGGTATGGTAGTTGTTTAAATTAAAATATTTAATGCAAAAGAATCATTGAAATATTTTGTTTAATATAATTCTGTTATTCCAAATGATAATCAGATCTTCCTCATCTGTGTCAAAAAGGTTTTCTTTTAATCTTAGAGTGAAAATTATCACGAACATAGAAAAGAAATCCCATATGCATGATTACGAGTTTCTCTTAAAATCTTCGGTTTTGTCAATTTCTGTCTGTCAGAAATCATCTCCACTGAATTAGAGTAATATAATATTTCTGTCAGTATCACTGTGTTATATTGCAGCTTGTAACCTATTCAGTGGTGTAATGAAAAAAATATAAAACAACCTATGGAAGTCCCCCCCCCCCCTTTAAAACAATATGGACATTTTGTTTGAATTTTTTGCATGCTCCAATTGATTCAGTTTTTATTTGCATCAATCTCATCTTCGAATTTTCCTGATCTTCTCTGATCTTTTTGTTTGGGTGAGCAAAAACGGTTTCTGTAGAGACTGTAGATGGTTTAACTACAAAAAGATAGATTTTTGAGATGCTTAACTTAAATCAGTATCAAATAGAATACTGAGAAAATTAAAGACGCAATTGACGGCCAATCGCGATAAATTGGTGAAGTTAGCATTAAAAGCACAATGCAATAAAACTGAAAAAATGCACGTTTGTTTGAGTAAGCCTTGTCCCTTCGAAGGTCGTTGATTCATCTTCTCATAACTTCCGAAATCTCCATAGGGTAATGTTCATTTCTACATAATAATAGCAGAAGAAAGGTAAGGATAAAAAACCTAGAAAGACTATAGCAAAATTCCGCTGTTTATCCAAAGAGTCGGAAGGAACCGTCAGGCTAAACAAACGTACCTAAAATATCATGCACCAAGGGTATGAGTTTTCTAAATGGAACACCTTCTTGAATCTGATTTGAGTCTAAGTAAACTTGTTTGGACACTTTTTAGCAATCAAAAGTTGCATGAGGCTCTTCCTCATCGATATCTGCTAGATAAATAATTTTTTCTGGGAAGTGTTTAATAAAACAAATGAGTAACATTTTAAGGAATATCATTTGGAAGTGACTTATGTAATTAACGTAAGAAGAATAATTACCAGAAGCTTTTTATGAAGAAAATTAAAAAGATTCACAAAAAGAAGTGAACATTTTTATTTTCTATGCTCAGTAATTCGAAAAATAAGGCATCCGGAAATTCTGTAGGTAGCATTACTCGCACAAAAAATTATATTATACAAGTTCCTATGTCTTGTGTTTGTTTACATAAATTTACATTTGCATATTTACATAAATTAATGTTATTACTTTATTGTTTTCTTTACATGTGGGTTTCTACAAAACGTTAATGACTTCTGAACTTACGGAACAATAATAATAATGGGATTGACAAGATTGTTATAATATTAGTCATAAAGTTACAATAAAGGAGAATTTCTCAAGGAAGATTTTTTGAGAGGGGGAGGAGGTACAAGATAATAATAATAATAAGTTTATTGAAATAATGGATTTACAATTTGTATTTAAATATTTTAGATACTTCAATTATGTAAACCAAATAGCTTGGATATGAGCAAAAGCGTAGTAAATACAAAATAATGACAAAACATAACTACTTAGCCATAACAAGAAAATGTCTTATAGAAATTGTGTGTTTATACATAGAATGACCAACATTTTACAGTTTCTCTTAATTATTGTTTTAGAGTGCACCATGAATAAGTTTATCTATATCGTCTCTATTCATTTTAAAGATTTCTTGTTTCAACATTTTTGTAAATGATAATTTGCTTTTTATTAGTTTATAGGTATATAGTTTCATACTTTAGTCTCTAAGAAGCTTAAACTACGCTGTCTTTTAGATGTAGTCATCATTGGTATCTTTATTAGTTCCTTATGTCTTGTATCGTGTTTGTGATCCCTTGATTCCATCTTTGCTGTTTTATTAAATTTGTTTGTTGACACGTTTGAGAAGTAAAGTTGTCTTATGTCTAATATGTTGGATTTGGCATATAACAGACTAGTGGGGTAGAAAATGGGCCCCAAAGTGGAGCCTTGTGAAACACCGTAAGTAACCATTTTATTAGTGCTTCTTACATCAATTATTTTTGTACATTGCTTTCTTCCAGTTAGATAGTTTTAATGAATTCTAGTGAAATACCTAGTCCTTATACATTTAAAAGCTTTGTCTATGCTTTTACATATCTTTTCAGAGAGGCTGTTGATGGTATCTTGTGTATTTCTACTTTCTCTGAAGCCATATTGTCTGTCCAATAGCACTTTATACTTATCTAAGTATGCAACTATTCGGACTTTTAACTATCTTTTTGAAAAGTTTGGAAAAGTTCGATATTGTTAACTTAATTAAGTCATTTATTTTATTTCTTAGTTTCTTATATTCCTCTTCTAGCTTTTTTCTTGTTAGGTTCTTTTAATAGTTTGTGGCAGAATGAGTTTTTTCTATCTTTCTATCAGGGATAGTTTTTATGGTAAAAACCATACTGTTCATGTCTCTTTCCACGTTACTTGAATTTTGTCATTTAAATTGAGAAATTTCAGCAACAAGCTTAGCGTGATCAATATAAAGTATTATATCGAGGGTTTCATGCCAGAAAGGCGTATCAACGAAAACTCAACTTTATAGGAGAGAGTAAAACTGCTTTATAAATCGCTGGGTACTTGTTAGATAGTTAAATATAATTATGTTTTCCTAATTCTAAGATCTGTTTAGCAAATTTTTTTTATTAACTGTGTTTATGTTCATACGCTTCGTAAGCCTGAGAGCTTTTTGAGTCAAGACCTGACAAAAATGACGTATGGATTCAGAATAATTGTGAGAATGCAAAACATTGCTTTAGGTTTTATTATTTATTTATTTATTTTCAAAGCAAATACATACTATCATAAGCAAACAAAATTAAAATGAAATTCTACAAAAGAAATTGCCATTTCCTGACTGGAACAAGAATTGCACTTTACAAAAGCAAAACAGTATTTCTCTTTGCAACAATTTTCTTCCTCTCATAACCTGCAAATTTAATTCATCATCATCATCATGATACTTTTTTTTATAACGTTACTTTTACACAGTTCCCATAGATCGTCATACTTTAGTCTGGATGGTATGTGTTCCTTGTAAGCAAGTAATGGTACTGATTTGCGTGAGATACTTCGCCCTCTTCCAAGAACCGTGTAAAGTTCTTTAAATTCATCCTAGTGCTCACATTTGAAAAAACAAAGAATTAGGTGAATCCTTTTTGGAAAGCAAGCATTTTACTTCCAATTTAAATTTGTAGAATACATTGCCTTGTGTACATTGGGTATTTTAGAATTTCGAAATGATTGCAAGTCTAAGAAATCCGAAAGAATTAAGAGAGTTACTTTATTTGACAGTCCCGTCTTTTTTGACATTCTCACCGCGTTCTCCAAATCATTGGACAAATATGGGATAGTTCAAGACAGCCTGCAGGTCAAAATTAACAGCAACTATAGTTTTATCTTCTTGAACCATACATTTATCAGCATTTTTCTGTCGATTGACAGTGTTTTTCCGTTTTCTTGCTGTTCCCTGCACCTTCTTTTAAAAAATTGTAACACCAACACTGGTCCTTCTTGGTTTGGTTAAAGCCAATATTTTTTTAATACATGCTTCTTTGTAAATAGTTTTCCCGGCTAGATTCTGTATTTAGATGGGATTCTAAATATTCTTTACTTGCATCTCTTCTACTCCAGTGTGATAGTACCCTGGGAAATAAATCAACATGCGATTTAATCATCTGAAAGCTTGTTGTCTGGTCGATGAGTTTCTCTTTTGTCAAGGCTCTGCACTATAATTGCAGACCTTGAGCTTTTGCTCAGTGCAACTTTAATTTTTTAGTCAGAAATAATCAATGTATTTAAATACGCTACCAGTCTTAGTAGTGCTATTCGCGATAAAATCGTGTTGCCTGTTTAGGCTTCCTTGCTTCCAAAAGTCTGAACAAATTGTGATTCTAGCAGAAGCGTCAAGTTTTCGTACCATTTCAATTTACAATTGCAGGCAGCCTTCGGTATCTTTTTGGACTGAAGTAGACCCAACGTATTAATGTATTCTTCATCATTCTTTTTCCATGTTTCTGGTGCCTTTCTTTTCTTCCTTTTCTCTGTTTTTTTTGTTTATTCAGGTTATTTGGGTTAGGTTCACCAGCACCTCCTGTTCGATTGTTGATTCCTTTCTGTTCATTATCAGAATCTGCAGTGGAGTTGTCAAAGTCAGCACCTGCTTCAGGTACAAAATCGGAATCTGCGACGGAATTCTCAACGTCCTCATCACTTCTATATTTTCAGATTCAGAATTTCTCGCTTTAATCTTTTCATGTATAGAAATATTTTAGATATTTTGCAAATTCTCAGGATCTCAACTCGGTGTGTTTCTTTCCTTTTCTTCTTTTTGTATTTTTTTCTCTTCTTCGTATTTTCTTTCAAGTGCTACTTTTCTGTTGTCATGATTCTGTCTGATGTTTTGCTTGATGCTAATTATTTTTTTAAGATTGATTGAAAACTGTCCAAAAAAACCATTTCTGCTAGACACACTAGACGGTTCTGTGTGTTTCATAGAACTACAAGTAAAACATACAATATACATATGCAACATATGATTCAAGAAATTCCAATTCTACGAAAGCTATGAAAAAAATTCTTGTCTTCAGACTTATTATTGTTTTATTGTTAAATTGACATTTTTACATCCCTTAAGTGTTGTTAAGCTAAAAGACATATGTTTACTCATCCGTGGCCTCCTCAGAACTCAATTTCTTTGAATCATCCGTTATAATAAACGGAGTATTCTGTTAAATATGTACAAGTTCAAGCCTTATTGATGTTAGTTTCAAGAAAAATTGACTCTTCGTTTAAAATTGTTATGGAATGCTGCACAACTCGCATTATGTCAAAGGGTCGTTGAACTTCCCTATAAATGTAGATTTCTGGATAGTCTTTCGCTATGTATAAACTGGTAATTAATTTATACAAAAAGAAATTGTCAATTAAATTGCATTTTTATCATGCTTCTTGTTATAACTGGATCATTAAAAATATGTGATAGCTTTAAATCATTTATTACTCAAGTTCTAAGTACTATCGCAGAAATTATACAACAACGTAAGAAATTGAAATACATCATAATTAATATTACCTTAAGTAATATTCGATCACTTTGCGCGCTGAATTTGCAACAAACTATGATCAGATTTATCAGCAATGAATCTCGCATGCTGTCAATCGATCTAAATCTAATTCTAAATTTCAAAGCATTTCGTTTAGAATACTTTAGGAGCTAATCGAAATTCAGATGACGTTCTGATGGTAAGTATAGAGTGTTTAGAACCAAAACATATATTAGACTGTTTCTAACGTTCCAAAGTAGGTAATATAGAGTGTTTCAGATAAAATCTGTCAAACTGTCAAGGTGTGATCCTTCCCGATTTAAAGGAATTCTGGAGTTGTCCTGCTAAATAAAAATGTATAAATTTAAAAACTAATAGTTTAATTAAAAATAAATTGCATATCTAATAATCTTCCTCATTTCCACACGATAAGAGCTGTCTATGTGGAAAAGACTAACCATAGTATTAAGTCCACATGGGTTTAATCATGTTTGTCTTTAATCTTCCCTGGAGTTTTAAACAGCAAATAAAGTGTAGACGATTGTTTTTTAGCGTTTAGAAGTTAAGATATAAAGATTTTTAAATGGAAGAAACAAAAACTGCTGAGGTCTCGTAACCAATTTAGTAAACTTACAATCGTAAATTACACAACGTTTCGCTGACTTTTTTAATTGGTTTAATTAAATGAGATTTGATGAACTGCCATACAAAACATTTTAGGATAGTAGGTGAATCTATAAATTTATAATATTTTGTTTTAAAAATATTAATTTTTTTTTCTAAGGAATTCTGAAACTAACATAGGCAATATGTACCTTGATTATAGTGTTAAACAATACTACGTTTAGAAAGCAGGTTAGTGTAGTCTCTTAAGACTAGAAACCTTTCTATTACGTTTTGTTTATAATTTAAAGATTTTGGACAGCTTTGTTTATTCTTTATTACAGTTACGTTTCCCAGCTGGTTGTTGCTGAAGTCTATATACTTACAACTTTGATTCGTACCCTGCAGTTATTCATAAAACAGTTACATATACGATTTTTTATTACAAGGGTGCTTTTATCAAATGGAAAATCCCATTGACCGATTCGCGGGCCCGAACACAGTACGCTGGGGTTCAGGCTATAAAAGGCCGTCTCAGATCCCCAAACAGCCAGTTGAGCAGCAGCACCAAACGAGTTCAGTTAGGTTGTCGAGTTGACTCAGCCTTTGCCATATCGCCAGCAGCAAATCTCGAAAATTCTGTCTTTCAAACCCAAGCTGTTCCTTTGGAATAAAGTACTTTGTTTTGTTTCACATCAGCAAACAATAAAAGAAATCCAACAAAATAAACAAAAAAAGGCCAAACAAGTACAAAACAGATTCTAAATAAAATGCAATAAAACAATTTAAAGAAAAGAAAGAAATCTCAACGATAAATACAATTCTTTTGTTTTTAAGCGCAAAGGAATTAAACTAGCAAGTTTTCAAACGAAGGAACAACGCACAGATCACCAAGAAAACGAATTGATCTTGTGAAACTAATATCAAACTTGGTATCATGTTATTACTACTCAAGACACGACTGTTTCAAAAACCAAATTTCCAAACATTTACTTCGAGTAATTTAGCGTCATTCAGATTGAAAACTGTATCCACGATTAATCAAAAGTTCATTTAAAATGAGAATTCTTCTGAATTGAACAAAATTATTCGGTGGTTTACCCTTTGGGAGACAGTGTCAAAGTCGAAGAACATAATAATTGGGCTAATCTACTTTTCTGGATAAGCACGAAAGTTAAAATTAGCAGAAACTTGGTCAAGCCTTTCATTAGTAGGAGTGTGCTGAAGAAGGTCTAAATAATGTAATCCGATCAGACTCTTCCAACTGAATTATCTTTGGAATCAGGTAGAGCTAGCCAAAATGTGCTATTTAAAGATTCTACTGGTAGAAAAGATCATTAGTCAGTAAAAACAAACTTGACAATCCTAAAGGCAACCAAAATACGTAAAAGTACTGCTGTCTCAATGTTCAGGCTGTCAGTTAATAAATGCGATGCTTTTTTTGTTTTCTTTTTCTATTTCGATAACTTAACTGAAGACAAAACGAAGGGAAAAGTTGTGACTTCCTCCCAGAGTAAAAATTCAGCTATAGCTCAAAGTAGTGTAGGCCGTTGCTAGTGCGTGTGCAAATTTTGACAAATAAGATTGACAGAGAAAGTACGTTTAGGTCATCAATAACGTATTTCCTAAAAGTTTTGAAACAATTTCCATCGCTTTGATATTTATCATGAATAGCAAATTCTGAAGTTGGTGTTCAAAAATTATTTCAGTAGCCTGACTTTTAATGCCAGTTAGATTATTGAGAATCGAGATCAATTCTATCATTAGATCACTTATAAAGAGAAAATTCCTAAAAGTACGTACAATCTAGTTGAACGAAAGCTCGTATTTGATATTGTGCAAATATTTATGAATATATTGATATCACATTTAAAAAACTCGAAAATTAAGAAAAATAATTTCTACACTGACAATATCTAAGCCCTGCGAACCAGGGTGTGATATCCACATTGGTTAGCTAGGTGAAGTCTGCACTGTAAGACGCGTTAAAGCTGCTCTAGGAGACTGCCATGTAAACATCGGGATACAGGGAAGCTACCTTTTATCCTGTCTTTGGTGTCTAACAATGGATAATCTTTTGGAATGCTCAACAACGGACGGCTTTTTTATTCAGACATACGTAGACGACGGGCTAGTATTAGTCATTGCTTACCTTCTCAACGTCGTAAACTTCTACCGCTCGCGCAGGTGGTCATTAAGCTGGAAGTCACATGTCGTCAAATCTGATAACCAAGTTGACAGCGACACTCTGGCAACTGCATCAGGTGGTAGGTAGGCTCAGCTAGCCTACTGGATTTACATGACAATTAGACCTAGAGTACTGTATGGTTCAGTGATCTGGTGGTCTAATATAGTGCGCACCACTATCTCCAAAGGCTGGCAAAACTATAATACCTGTCTGGGTTGTATTGTGTCTGTCGGACTTCCCAATTTGGATAAGGAAGAGGATAATAGCGGGCCACCTCTGAATACGGGCTGTATGATTATGGCTTGGAAATGGATTTAGTACTGTCCATGCCAGGATAGCCCAGTTAGTGGAAAAAGAAGTGCCTTTATCCACTTACAGGGTAACACTAGCGGATGATTGGCTGCATAGGAAGCACTTCTTCATAATTCCAGCAAGTAAGAAACAGTGAGAGAGCAGTAAGTCGGATTTCCTATAGGACTCGCTGGTTTTCTATATGGATGGATCACGTATGTATGACAGAAGATTTTCGGGAGTAGGCATTTACCTGGAAAACCCATACTTGTAGAAGAACTTGTACGGTATATCATCTTTCTTCCGTGTGAGACACCCGGTATTTACTAAAGTTCCTTTGACAATTGATATACGTTTCCAAATTCTGGGGGAATGCAACACGCAGGCAGGACAGACAGATTCGACACGTGAGAGTGTGTAGTGATCTTCACCTAAGAATTGCGAGGAAGGTTTTCTCGTTGTTGTTTGAAAACCCTTTTTTTAAAAAAGGGGTAAGTTAATTATCTTTTCTTTCATCTCTTACGGGTTCGTTACTAACGATGGTCTCTTTTGTCTCCAGTTTTTTTATTTGGTTGTGGAAAATACGAGTAATTTCCCAAAAATAAAAGTTGCACCCGAGTTGCCCTGCGTGCTTTTCAAGAAGCAGGGTTAAATTTAATTGGATCTGACTGTAGCAGTGAATGCTGGGAACAATGCAGTTTCACCGTTCTCCAGGTTGAAGTTTATGCCGTTGCATCGGCGGCGTATAGGAAAGATGCGGCGAGGATGACAGAGCAAAAGATACATATCTGCTCCTATAATCATGCGGCTAAAAGCGGTCTGCACAGCCAAAACAGGAGAAGGAGTGCATAAACGCTTTGGAAGAACTTACCACAACAAAAGAGGTTAAATCTGAATTGCTGGGCACAGCGGCATCTTGCTTAGAACCAAAATCTTTTCTTGAAATATCAAGGCAATAGATCTTGTTAGCTCTGAACGCATAGGCTTATGAGACTCAAGAGCAGAGAAGAAGCAGTGGCTATCGCCAAAAGCAAAACCCCATATAACTGGTTTTAACTTTAACCATTTCTGGGAAAATATGAGGGTTATGAGAGAGTGAGACCTTTCAGGCCGTTAACCTAACAAAGGTGGAGTTGAGCTCTCTAGCCTGAACTGACATCCTCACTTTCGTACGGGAGAATGTTCGGGCAGAAAAAAGAGGAGAGAATAATAAATGGTCGAAGAGATGGCTATAAAGGCTTATTTGCTGGGCTTTGGCCTTCCCAACTGCTAGTGCTACTCTGACAAGAAATTTTAAAAAATATTAAATCTCTCGATAAAGTATTAGGGTGGTGTGCAATTTCAACAGCTGAAATTTTTCGACCGTATGTAGAGCGAGTTAAGTTACACTCGTAAATGTTCATCGAAATGAGTTGATTTCTTTAACACATGCCATCCTCAGGATGATACAATGATACTAGTCCTAAAAACGATAATTTTTCGAAAACTTTTGGGCAATTCCATTGAAGAAAGTTTATAATAACGATTGAGAGGCTTAGAATAAAGAGCAATTAAGGCGTAGAGTTTTTTAAAAGTTAGCAAAAATAAATTTTGCCACTGTCTCAGAGTTGACGGAGGGCGTTAGAAGACTGACTACGCGTCATTAAGAAGAAATAATTTAAATTAATATTGCTGTGTTCAATGAGTATGTTAAATAAACTTTATATTGATGACTCAAATTAAGATACGTCTACAAAGTAGTGAAAGGTTATTTTCAATTTTGTCAATAGACGACGTACACCTTGGGGGTACAACAATCTGTTTCTTTTTTATTAATTATAAACCATATTTTTCCATCTTCATTAGTTGAAATATTGTATTAATCAATTAAAATAATCTAGAAGTAAATAAAGGATGAAAAATATGGTTTGCAATGAATAAGAAAGAGACAGATAGTACCCCCAGGGTGATTCTAATGGATATCTGATTGTTGTAAAACCACACATCTAATTCTTGAATTTATTTTGGTTTTAGGTTTGTCTTTAAAATACGGTCTTGCAGAAAATATTGTATATAACTCGGGTGTAAAGTGTCTGTTTTGAATTTGTAGGGTTTATGGTGCAAGCGTCAGCTACCTATTCGTTCAAAGAGCTTCACTTTACACTCTTGTTATATAAATAAATATTTCGTTGATACAAAATCAATAATTGGATCAAAATCTGTATTGCTAAACAACTCTGATTCCAGCGAAACTGTTTATCAAAACGATAATGTATATTTTTGTACTCGCCCATAATATTATAATTTAATTTAATCATAACTAATTGCACAAAATGAAAAAGGGTACTGGCTACTGTATTACGTTTGCAATTGTAATCTCTCACAATGCTAAGGCATCTTTATGTATTTCAACACAAAGTCTTCAGAAATCTGACCGGTCTTACAGGATTTCTTGTTAAAAATCATAATCCACCACTAAAGATTTAATTCCACGAAAACACATGAATTTTCTACTTTAATTTTTCAGTTCCGTCCATATTCACTTTCAAGCTGTACAGTTATCTTCATTGACTTCGGCACTTTCACTTGACACGATATTTTGCTTTATTTCATGTCTACTTTTAAATTTATCCAATCCAGCAGAACTTGCTTGGAAATCATCATATCTGAACACTTGAAGGAATTCTCACGTATTAGTGTAGCCGACAAAGGTAAATTCTTTTCTCTAGCTAATTACACTTATTTTAGCATAGCTCCATCTAAATTGTCGTACTTACACCCTTTGTACTTTTTCTTTTATGGTTCATTTTACTAGAATGCCCTGGATATGCTCCCGATTTTTCCAGAATTGTAGAATACCGTGCCCACTTCACAGCTACATCTTTCTTTTTGTGACCACTGTCGATTTTATTTAAACTTAGCACTTTATCAAAGGCACTTTATTAATCAATTACGCTTTCGCTTGTTTTCAGCCTTTTTTTTCACAAAGTTGAACGCACAGAATGATGTCTTAAACACAACTGAGGTTTATGAATGTTTTGGTTCTATGGTTTTGGTTTAAGTTTCCCGTTATTTAACATACAAAAGGATACATCTCCTACAACCTAACAGTAAATGCCACTGTTTCTGTTCCAAGAATTTCAGGTGCTCACAAGAATTGCAAATGTTTAATAACAAAGGGGTTAAATCCTAGTCAAAACATAAATTAAACAATTTCCGAATTTGTCAGTATTTTATAAGTAACGTGGTAAATTAACTCAGGTAGAGAATTCCACATACAATTTTGTTAAATAGAGAATTTTGTAACGGATGTTTTGGATGGCACATTTCACGTTATATTTCGGGAGGGGGGTTAAGTGAATATTGAGTTCCAATCCCTTTAAATACGCCTTTGGCACGTTCCTTAAAAATAAAACAATGAGTGTCATCAGCATAAACAGAAACTGCACAATATGTTAATGAAATAACAATAAATAGAAGCGGCCTCAACACAGAACCTTGAGGTATGCCGGATGTGGTATTCAGTTCTGCACAAAACTTATCATTTATCGATTATAATTAAATTAAATTAAAGAAGCTCAAATCACTTACTTCTTTCTCATTTGCCATAGATGGAGAACATTCAGATTTTTCTTGTTTCACATCAATCAATATTTGCAACTCCCAAATTCCAGTATGTAGCTCTATGTTAAAATTTCACATGGATTCTTTGTTTATGTTAATAGATACAGCGATTACAGAATACAAAATGAGCCGATATTTTTCACACAGGTGTAAAGCATCCTGCTGCGATCCTGCATATCAATCAAATCAGCTCCAGATGATAATATTAGTTAAAAGAAACTTTGTAAGTTGGCGTTTTACACAATAGCTTGTATTGATATTGTTACTTTTAACGATTAACATCTCTTCCATAACGCTTTACACCGGTTTCTTACTAATGTAAAGGTATCACAATCTTAATTACTTATTATTTCAATTCTAACTAAAAATTCTACAAAGATTATAAAAAATTTAAAATTCTTCCTCTGAGAACTAATTCTTTAATATTATTAAGGTGTCACGACCTGGCATCCTGATAGAACTGGATTTTGCTCTTCTAAAAAGTGTAATAATAACAACTAGAATCCATTTAATAAATAAAATAAATGCTATAACGAATTGCGAAATAATAAATGTTTCTGTAAATATAATTATTACGTCAAGTTGAAAACTTATTATTAAATTTTTAAAATTTGATACTAATAATTATAATTCTGTACTTACTACATTATATTTAACCAGAAAATTTACATTTACAGAAAGCAGCAAAATTAAAGACTGTAAAATTTATGCAGACTTGTTAAAATCACGCGAATATTATTTGGCGCCCCATAAAGGTTTTTCTTGGAAACATGTTGGGTAGTCATACATACTTATCTCTTTATGAAATTGTTCCCTTTTTTGAAAATAATTTCTGGTTTAAATTAACTAGAAGTTATTCACCAAAAAAGAATGTTTACCGTGAACTCTTCATTGAACAAAAACATTTCAAAGTCAAGATCAATTCTCTTGCAAATGACGGTTGAGAAAGCATCTAAAAATAGCTCCACTATTTAGTTATTCTATATCTACATGTCTACATCTAGACGTTACGTAGCAAATCGAGTTAGCCAATTTAAAAACCCAATTAACAAAAGCGCGTACAACAATAACTGAATATTTGAGAATATAATTTTCGAGGTTAAAGGACACAACAATAAAAAGATGAGGATGTTAATTTCAAAGGGCGTATTGCAACGTACGCCTTAGGAATCTGAAGATGCTCTTCTTGTTATAGAATCAGGTACACGTCCAATGTAGGTCTACCGGGAAGGTAATAAGGTGTAGAGAAAACACTTTGGCGGTCTGCCTTTGGTCATTTTATAGCCCAGGTTAAGTTTGGACCTTTTAAAAGAATTATCTCTCTGTGAAGATTTCAAAACTCAGTTGGGGTACTTCAGACTCGTGTTGTTATGTTTCTTGTCAGCTTTCTGCCTCTTTCTTATAATATAAAATTACTATGTCTTTTTCACTCTTTGCCGTCGTTCACTTGTTATGAATGAACGACTTCCAGGAATAGTACAGCACCTTCAAAGTTGGTTGTGCCGCATTTTTATGATGATGATCCCTTAACAATCACAAAAGTTGATGGGTATCCCTTGTAAATATTTCTATCCTTGCACATATAAAATAAAAATTAAGTTTCTTTCACTCCAATACAATTTGTCAAAAAAAGAATTTTTTGTTGAGAATTTTCAGTTCTCACAGTTTCCTCCCTAATAACGTCAACCAAATGAAGAATTCTTGTTTTGCAAATCATGGTATTTGAGTGATCCTGAGTTATAGCACACTTGATATGACTAATTGTCGCTTTTCTAAAGTATTTTGTATGTTTCGAATGTTTGCAACGATGAAACATAAACAAGAATCAAACTACTACAGGAAAAGACTTTTTTAGTCTCGCTAAGAAAATGACAGAAGGATTTATTAGCCTGAAAAAGCGGCGCCACCAAATCTTTAGATTCAAAGAATTGATTAGGTGCTCGAGGGCTTTCAGGATGAGATGGTACCTTCAGTTTACAGAATGAAATGTGACGGAAACAATGATTCTTCTTAATTAGTAACTGTTATAATAAAGTCGGTTTAATAGATATACGTATCACACTTCCTTAGAGCATAATTATTTTAATTATTGTTTGTAGATACCAGAGTTCATTGCTATTGTGAAATTTCAAGTTCACCCGGTTTTCTAGTGACCGATTAAGTAAACATGTTTTACTGTAAAGGATCAAATATAAATCTTTAAGTTTTAATCAATTCTTTCTGAAAATATCTAATAAAAACGAAGAAAGTGAAATGCCAACTGAAAATAAGTAAATGTTGTTTAATGTGACGTAACTTTTCATTTTCATATTAATAAGATAATCTGAGTTTTTGTTTGATAATAGAAAGAATTGACGGTGCGTTTTAGTGCATTAAGGCCATTTATGAAGAACGCGCCTTTGTTTGCATGTGAATTGCCCAACCTAATTTTGCGCACGGAAAGTTTTTTTTCTTTGTTATACCTTAGTTGTAATAAGCAAATTTCCAGAACGTAATTTTTTATTGACGGTAGCTGTAATATTTTATTCCGCGTTATACTTTACTATTCTTTTATGAAATAATACTTTTCCAATCCAGTAGGGTAGCTGGGGTGAATGGCGACCGCCTAAGCCGCACAAGGCGCACTTTTTCATTTACCTCGGCTTCACTTTCCTCATCAGAGCTAGAAACATCACGAGTTTTCCAGCACGTTCTTGGACTTACATTTCCTGGTAATGTTAGGGCGGGATACAGGAACAGTCATTGTAAGACCATCTTCTACCAAAACTCTCTTAACCAACCTTGCTTTCTGATAATTTCTTATTTTTATTTTAGTCTGCTGTTCTTGTTTTTTGTTTTCCTTTTCTTCCAGTTCGTCTTTATTAGGAGTTGAAGTAAATATGTCGTCATGTTGTCTCTTTCTATTGGCACGGACAACTTTACGTAAAGTAGTTTTGCTACAAGATGGTGCATTTAGAATGTCACTAAATGAAACTTCAGTCTCGGTTGTTACAGTCGTATTATTTGGATTTAAGGATGTATCGTTACCTTCAGTTGCTACGTCTTGATTAGCAGTTCATTGGACAGTTTTTATGTTTTCTGCACACAAAAAGTCGTCTTCTGAAAAGATATCAGGATTTATTGAAAATATCCCAGTAACCTGAAATCCTTTAATTGCTTTTTCTAGTGTAGCTATCCTACTGAATGCCTTGTTAAATAATTCTGCTAGTTCTTTTGTGTCCAGGGTAACTCCTTAAGAACTTATCACATTCAGAATTATATGCCGTTTTTAGGGGTTTATAAAATGTCACATCTACGAGAGTGGTCTGAAAAGTTTCCGACCTAACAAAGATACAAGACATTTTTTTTGAAATTTTTTTTTAATTTTTCAACATAGTCTCCTTGTAACTCTACACACTTCTCCTAGCGATGCTCCTATCTCTGTAACCCGTCCAAATAGTACTCGGCATTTTTCTCTGCAAAATAATTGTTCACGAAGATGATTGCCTCTTCATTTGACGAAAATCTTTGTCCTCCGCGCGCAATTTTTAGATGAGGGAACAAAAAGAAGTCGCTTGGGGCTAGATCTGGTGAGCAAGGCGGATGGTCAAGCAGTTCAAACCGTAATTCGTGGATTTTCGCCATGGCAACCGCTGAGGTGTGAGACTTGTCTTGGTGTTGTCTTGGTGAAACAGGATTTTTTTTCTGCAAATGTGGCCGTTTTTTCGCAAGTTCTACCTTCAGCTTGTCAAGTAATGATGCATAGTATGCTCCTGTAATGGTTTTTCCTTTTTGAAGATAATCGATTAAAATAACTCCATGACTATCCCAAAAAACAGTCGCCATCACTTTCCCAGCCGAAAAAACAGTTTTGGCTTTTTTTGGAGCCGGTTCCCCCTTTGCAGTCCACTCTTTGGACTGTATTTTTGTTTCGGGCGTATAATGGTGTATCCAAGTTTTATCTACAGTAATAATCGGCGCCAAAACTCTGATTTATTTCGCCTAGACTGCGCCAAAAGAACGTTGGAAATATTCATTCGAACACGTTTTTGGTCTAACGTGAGCAAACGCGGCACCCAACGCGCGGACAGCTTTCTCATGCCTAAATGTTGATTTAATATGTGACAAACACGTTTTTTTGACATGTTCATAACCTCTGCTATCTCTCTCACTTTAATTCGGCGGTCGTCCAGCACCATTTGGTGAACTTTGGCGATGTTTTCGTCGGTAGTTGCAGTTTTTGGACGTCCCGAACGTTCATCGTCTCCCAAGCTCTTACGGCCACGTTTAAATTCAGCAGCCCAAAATTCCACTGTGGTAAATGATGGTGCAGAGTCCCCATACACAGAATCCAACTCATCTTTTATTTGCGAAGACGTATTGCCTTTCAAAAACAAATATTTAATGACAGCTCGATACTCGATTTTGTCCATTTTCACAAAAAAACTCACATCAACTCACTCAAACGACTGTTACATAAAAACTGCGCGTCCAAAATGGCTGAAACTTTGGTGAGTAACTGTCAACAGATGAACAACGAAATTCAGTAGCTTTTATTTACGAGTGCTGCCATCTTCACGTTGAGGTCGGAAACTTTTCAGACCACCCTCGTAATGGTTGTATACGGTGTGAACTGTGGGGCGGTATTGTTAGAATAATAATTCCATGCTCTCTGCAGAAATTATATGTTTTCAGGGTGCAATGGCTAATGTGATTGTCAACTATTAATAAGACAGGATCATCTTGGTTAAATTTCACAAACCGTTGAAAATGTTCAAGCCAATCGACAAACAAGGTTTCGTTTATGCAACCATTAGGTGAACAAGCATATGCTGCACCGGGGGGGGTCCGTTCTTTTTCAACTGTGGATCCATTTGTTTACATGCAAATACGAACATGGGAGGTACATAAATACCAGAGGCACTGCAACAACATATTACCGTAGTAGTCTTTCCTCTCTCTGCACTTGTAGCAAAGCCTACCCTTCTTTGTTCTTTCTGAACTAAAACTTTGCTGGTTACTTGAACATTGGTAATGCCCGTCTCATCAGCATTGAAAATGCTACCCGAGGTAAAGTTGTATTTTGCCATAACACTTGTTAATTTAGAAAAAAATATAGAAACTTCGTCGTTAAAAGCTGCAAGCCTCTTTATGCTTGTTGGTTGCGGTTTTCTTACCGAGATTTCTGGGTTTCTTTTTAAAAACCTTTTCATCCAATCTTTGCCAGCAGCTTTATTTGCTTTGACAAAAGGATGTTTTATGTTATTTCTCTCAGCTCATACCATAAAATATTTTAGATAACTGAATTATTTCCGTGACAAGTTCTTTTTCTGTCTTTCGTGAAAGGACAGGTTTTCGTCCTAATAAAGCTGCTGAAGTATTCCCACTTTTTAGACGGTCTTGAAGAGTAGCCCAAGGAAATCCAAATCTGCTGCTAGCATGTCATACTTTCACCTTTACCAATTGCAATTAAGGCTGCACTCATATTTTCTGAAGACCAAGAGGCTTTATTCGAAGTTTGGCTATATTTTCGGGGCATCTATAATATAAAGTTATATGTAATATTATATTCGGACGGTTCGGTGGCAATACCGGCCACGGCCGCCATTACACTCAAGAACGAGGCTTATACAACATACACTTAAATCGTCTTTCACACAAAAGGTGTGAAGGTTATGTCGCTATTTAGATAATTTTTCTATCAAGCACATCTCCATGATGGTCTAGTTATAAAATATTTTTCAACTATGTCATACAGAGCGTTGCGTACCTTCAAAATCACTTAATTCTTATAACAGCAAGGGTGCTTTTAGATTTTCACAAATAACTTTGTAACCACGTGTGCTATCGTGTAGCCGACTGAGACTATAATGGCGTCCGTATGCTGGCACTATCTACGCATGGCCACATGTGTGTACACCGCGTCCTTTAAAAATTATTAGGCGGCCGGTATTAGCCACCTGGCCGGAATTCACCCCACTTACCCTAATATCGTTTTCAAAGAATCCGTACCTTGACAAGAAAACACCTTTACACTGTTGGAATTTTAGTGCTTCTGAGATTTTCTTTCAGCTGCGGAAGCAAATTAGAATATTAGAAGCTACCACAATCTAAAAATTCAAGGTTAGTGATGTTCATGAAAGTCAAGTACCGTATGAATCGGAATGTTGCCCTAATAGGACAAGATTGTTTTGTTTTAATTTTTCTTTACTTACTTAATATACTTATCCCTGCACTGAATTAGTATACCTACCACAGAAAAATTGTGTAGCTGCCACCCCCAAACGGTCTCGTTTGGTTTTTGGAAGAATATAAACCCGGGAGAATCTGTGAACTCAAACAAAGAGTAGAATTTTTGTTCTCTTTTGGTAGATATGCAACAGTATTCTAGTCAGACGGTTTTGCTATTCTGAGTTGAATACATGTGAAGCTACACAGAAGATACGTAGATCAGCATATCAGTATTCCCTGATAGTTTGGATCTAGATTGTTGCACAGTAGAAAATAAAAGAACTCACACTATGCCTAGAAGACATATTAACAGCTTCTCTCCTAAAGCGAAACCGACTTTTGGCCTTCCACTAGACTAAAATTTAAGTACATCACAGACTGGACTGTTCAGAGGTTCCAAATGAGTGGACGAATGCAACAAAAAATATAAGAATTGTCACTGATTTATCCTCAATACTATCAGACTCAGGCAAGACGATTATTGTAAAAATTGCAGAAGAAATCAAGAAATATCTATCTATGTTTTGTGCGAGTGTTACTTGCGCAATGGGCATAAGATTTTGAATTTCGTGGACTTTATTAATCTGATTTAGAAATAATCTTTTTATCTTGTTGATACACATGTTCCTGACGTATGTTGACATTTGCAGCCATTTTGAATGTTTAATTTATTTTTGACAGTCGAGAAAGTTAAACATGTTTTAGTGTACTCGGTGATTTTTTACTCTTAAAAAAGACGAATAAAAGAATTTGTATAAAATTTTGCTTGAAAAATAAAATAAAATGTTGCACCGCATTCGAAATGCTGACTGTGGCTTTTGGTGACTCCACTATGAGTAAAACAAGAGTTTATGAGTGGTACAAACGTTTTGAAGAGGGTCATGAAAACGTTAAAGATGACGACCGCCCTGGATGCACATCAACAACCAACGATAACGTGGAACAAGTGAAGAAAATGATTCTTGAAAATCGCCGGATCACAATCAGAGAGGTTGCTGATGATGTCGGCATTTCATTTGGCTCATGCCAAGCAATTTTTTCAGATGTTTTGGACATGAAACGTGTGTCAGCAAAGTTTGTTACAAAATTGTTGAATTTTGAACAAAAACAACGTCGCGTAGACATCGCCCAGGAGTTGCTAAATGAAGTCAGCAATAATCCAGAACTACTTAAATGGGTATACGGATATGACGTCGAAACCAAGGCCCAATCGTCCCAATGGAAGCTGTCTTAAGAGCCAAGACCGAAAAAAATTCGACAAGTTCGATCAAATGTGAAGATCCTTCTCATTGTTTTCTTCGATTTTAATGGCGTTGTGCATCATGAGTTCTTGCTATATGGTTGTACAGTCAATAAGGAATAATACCTGGAAGTTATGCGCCGTTTGCGTGAAAGA
The DNA here is from genome assembly GCA_011009095.1 of Ignelater luminosus. Lineage (NCBI taxonomy): Eukaryota > Metazoa > Arthropoda > Insecta > Coleoptera > Elateridae > Ignelater > Ignelater luminosus. Next base: position 71,814 of record VTPC01090886.1, read on the forward strand.
ATCCGACGAAAACGCCCAGAATTGTGGCAAAACCACTCATGGAAATTGCTCATACCTCACTGCTTGTCCGTAATTTACCGTTATGTTGCGTCAGTCACCGTATTCGTCGGACACGGCCCCCTGTGACTTCTTTTTATTCCCAAGGCTGAAGAGAACCATGAAAGGACGACGTTTTGCCACCATTGATGAGATAAAAACAGACTCGCTGAAGGAAGTGAACGCCATACCGAAAAGTGACTTCCAGAAGTGCTTCCAAGATTGGAAAAAGCGCTGGCACAAGTGTATTATATCTGAGGGAGATTACTTTGAAGGGGACAAAATTGATGTTAATTAATAAATAAAGATTCTTTAAGAAAAACGAAAATTCCCGTTATTTTTTGATCAAAACTTTATGTTAAGGGTATTCAAGTTTTCATGAAAAACAATTTTTATTATAATAAAACTTTGAAGATTTTACCTATCTAATATTCCTATAATTTTGTCACTGATGATGGTTGACAACAAAAATCAAACTTTCTTCCCTTTCAGAACATTTTGACTTTGAAGAAAATACTGAAACTCCTTACGTTGTTCTTAACCATGACGCAACCTCAGAAATTTGATCAATCTGTTCAGTTGCGAGAATTTAATTTATTAAATTACTGATTTTAGCAAAATTCTTTTAAAGTTATTACATTTATTGCAGACAACGCACAACACGCAATTGGGTCCTCAACCTGATCTTTCAAACCATTAACTCCAGGGGAGTAGTTAGGGCACTGACTGACAGTGTCTTATTATAATTATAAATCTCGACAGCAAAGTTATGTAATCGATCAAAGAATGTAATCTCCTCGTTCCCCTTTCTTATAAAATACTAATTAATTTGTACTATTGTATTATGTACTAAATCATATTAATGTAAAATAATTTAAAGAACGAATGTTTTGCCATTTGTGACGAAAAGTGATGTGATTGCTGCAAAATTAATTTGCGAATTCTAACACCCATTTTAAAGTAAACGTGATCCAACAACAATAATTATGTGCCAAATTCCAGTGCTTTATATCAAGCAAATTAATAAAAAAATTAGAAAATCCTTTATACTGAATAGATGTAACATCCGTGACGACAAATTTTTTAAGCGTCAAATCTACCCAATAAAAAATTAGCATTTAAGCTTAATAAAGCTTCAACGTACTGCTAAAAACTATAATTATCCAATAAAATAGCAATTTAAATTATTTACTTTAATCATAATCATTTGGATATTTACGACCATTATCCGCATAGTTTATAATCATTCCTCTTTAAGAATTTGAATTTAATTAAAGAGACTTACAAGAATTGTAGTCGGTATATAAATTAAATCACAGGTAGTTCAGGCAAAATAACCTGTCCAATTGTTATTTTTTATCTTCACATGTCCGGCACGCACGCTTTGGGATGGTTATCTATAAGGCATAGTAATGGAAGGAAGTGCTTAATCATTATTCTGTTCTTTAAAGAAAATTCCAATTTAATAATTTAAAAAATAAACACGTTCTAATTTAAAAAAGTTCTACTAACCCATACCTATTTTTTATTTGGCCACAGTAGGTATAGGTTAGTTTGTCTACGCTTCTCATTTTCAATTTCATTTGTTTTTAGTTAGCAATTAAAAATTGTCTTTCTATAAAGAAATAATAGGATAATATAAATTCTTGGAATTTGATTGTTGTTTATAAATAGATTTAGATCATAAAGAAAGATAAAAGATATTCTAACCAGAAATATTATACCTACATCAGTATAAGGCATTATGACAACCGTAAAAGTAAACTTAACGATCTACAATAAATGAAAAGAAGTGACAAAGCCTCCGAAAACCCTCATTTATTGCTTGGTTCACCAATAGTTAATTCAATAAAGTATGATATTGAACTGTAGAGGTCTATCAGATATTGTACGTACATGGTCTGAGTTACAGTACTGTATGTTTAGTGTCCTCTAAAAGGCAGTCGGTAACTTAAAAGATGTTAATTATGCAGTACTGGTTCTTTGTTTATCAGCGGGAGTTCAGAAAAGGTGTTTATGTTCCAGCACCGTTTAACCAAGCTATTTGTAAAGTGACTCAAAAACAATGACGAATAGAGTTATTAAATGTAACACGATGAAGACTGACTTGTCACTGTTTAGTTATGAAGAGTTATGGAGAACGAGGACACACAAAAGTGTCTATTAGGACCATTATCAAAACTTTCATGTTAACTCTCATAGGAAAAGCAGTTATATCATCTTGCTAGAAAACTCTCATAGTATTGCGCCTTTATCAATATCAATTGAATCACAATTCTTTTATCTAACGTCTTAACATTTATGCTATGTCCAGAATTTTACTGAATTACTGAAAACAATATTTTGATGTGTACAACAATAAATTTCGCAGTTTACTGTGTGATTGCAGGAATTACCACTTCACAATCGCAAGCAGGTTTCAAAACGATAAATGATTTTTTGCTCTGTAACACTGCTTTAACGTGAATTAATGCATCTTATTAGAAGGACTGATCTTGAATGTTTGAGGAGTAGAATTTCCTCAGTAATGTAACTTTGTTTGTGTCATTTGTCATAAATAAGTTAGATATGTTATGCAAAGGAGCTTTATATCGGATCAACTTTGTTATCTATTAATTCAAGGATGTATGAAATTTATGATTGCATTTTATCATTGCTATAATTGCAGATGAAATTGAAAGTGAATTAGATAAAGATCCACAAAAAGATGCAATATAACTAATTCAAGAACCATTACGCCAAAAACGGAAATTGAACATTTCTACTTCTCAATTGCGATGAATATAAGAGCTTTAGTTTAAGTAGCCTTGAATTTGATTATAGAATATTTCAACAGTTTTTACGTTATCGGATTAATCGTAGGAACCAAAATATCCAGCAGAGAAAAGGTCGAAAACGCTTAGAAAATCCCGAATAAACTACATAGGTCAACTGCACAAGCTATCATCAAATGACACATTTGGATGCCGAAATGGTAGCAGATATAGTTATGGAATCAAAAGATGGCAGAACACCTTTATTAACAAATACTATCAAAGATCCTTTACTCTTTCTACATGATGTAATAGGCAATGATGACTTTTGTGGTGAGACGTTGTATGGTTGCTTTAGGCAGAGAGGTAAAGTACGAGTATAACAAATTAAGATGTGTTAAGGACCATCTCGAATATAATCTGGAAAAGTCAAAGCGTCGTAAATAAGTATTTGATTTATTCACTTTTTAATCATTTGTTGCTATGTTCAACAAATTAAACTTTCAAAAATATAGCCTTGTGTAAATAGTATCAATCTGACAATTGTTTTTTTTTTATTCTTTCGAAAGGAACTTTTTGTGTTTTATGATGGAATGGGTTTAAAAATAATAATGCATTTATCATAAATTTAAAATCAAGTCATAAAATACGATTTAAACTCCCCATCCACAAAAATTTATAATAGATATTTATGGTACAAGTGAATAAAGAGATGTTTTATTTACGAAAGGGAAAGTTTAGCTCACGAGGCGAAGCCGAGTGAGATAATATTCTCGAGTGGATGAGATTTCTTTATTCAAGTGTGCCATTCAATATTTTTTGTAATTTCTACATAAATAAAAAAAGAGTATTAAATCTTAAGAATTTATTCAAATTGGAACATTGTAAATTACTTGGTTTTGTTTGTAAACAATAGATTCAGAGCATTCCACAAAAACAACTAGAATTTCATAGCGATATGATTTTATTATGAAATTAAGTACTATTGTATTCATGTTGTCAAGGAAAGCGTGGATAAAGTAAATTTATAAATATTTTATTCACCCTTAGCATTAAAGTATTGCTTTAGTAACGAGATTTCAATAAATAAAGTACAACTTTAATAGTAGATGTTGAAAAAAATATATTTAATTTACAATGTAAAGTATATGGAACGAATAAAACATTAATAAAAAGCTTGTTAATTTTTTAATCAAAATCAGTTTCGTGTTCCTCGAGTGGTTTAGGCATGGTTTCGCTGATCTCAGGCTCTTCAAAAAATTTGAGGATCTCAGGAGGATATGTTTTCGTTTTCTTCGGGCTCAACTTTCTCATACAGCTGATGAATGGATCCGAAGATACCAACAAATTATGGAAAATATCCTCCATATTTTGTTGCCTTGAAAACTTTCTAGCAAGATGTTCTCTGTACTGCTTAATATCTCTATTGCGCGATTCCTGTGCTTCTTCACCCAACTGTCCAATAGGAAGAATTGCGTAAGATAATATAACTATGTCCAGAAAGTAAGTTCATTTTCTATTTCCCGCCGTTGCAGCGATGCGATCGCAGTTCCGCGTATGCGCGGCAATGACCTTGTATCGTTACTAAGCGATTGACGTCATTTTGAGTTAGTTATATGCTGTTATCGTGTCACAGTGCTTGTTTATAATGGCGAAGGTAATTGAAAATTCCGCCGATTGCGAGATTAGATCAGTGATTCGGTTTCTCGATGCGAAAAATTTGAAACCAGTGGACATTCATCAACAGCTCTCTGAGGTGTATGGACAGAATATAATGAGTTATTCTATGGTTGTGAGATGGGTAAAAAAATTCAACAATGGCCGTGTAAACGTGCACAATGAAGAAAGAAGTGGACGTCCATCATTGGTTAATGATGAACTTGTTCATGCAGTGAATGAAAAAATTAGAGGAAACCGTAAGTTTACGATTTCTCTTCTTTCTATGGAATTTCCCCTAATTTCACGATCCCTTCTTCATGAGATTGTTCATGATAAACTGGGATATCGAAAGCTTTGTGCACGCTTGGTACCGAAAACTCTTACCGAGGATCACAAGAAAAACGCCTAGGTGCTGCTCTTGAATTTTCGACTCGTTATCAAAATGACGGGAACTATTTCCTTAACAGTATAGTGACTGGGGACGAGATTTGGGTAGTCTATGAGACACATGAGACAAAACGGCAATCGATGGAATGGAGGCACACATCGTCACCAGCAAAGACAACATCGAAGCCGAATTTGACAACCCGGAAAATCATGTGCACAGTGTTTTGGGACAGATGTGGTGTTCTTTAAGTGGACTTTCTACCACGGGGCGAAACAATTACCGCCTATTGCTTACTGTGATACGCTAAGGAAACTGCGTCGTGCAATTCAGAATAAGCGCCGTGGAAAACTCACTAGCGGCATTTTGTTGATTCATGACAATGCTCGCCGTCACACTGCAAACCTTACACAGCAACTTTTGACTCAATTTGGATGGGAACAATTTGACCACCCACCGTATAGTCCGGACCTTGCTCCCAGTGACTTCTTCCTGTTTTTAAGCCTAAAATCAAACCTCGCTGGCAAGAAATTCAATGACGACGATGAGATTAAAGTACATGTTGCAACTTAGTTACAGTCACAGGCGTCAACGTTTTATGACGAAGGAATACAAAAATTAGTGCCACGCTACGATAAATGCTTACAAAATGGTGGTAGCTATGTTGACTAATAGTTTTAAGTCTACAGATTCTTTTGCAATAAATTATTTTTCCTAATATACATTTGTTTTATTTTACCAGTAAAAATGAACTTACTTTCTGGACATAGTGATATTTTGGCACTGTGGATTAATATTTTGTGAACCGTAGTTGGCATGTTGTACCATGGGTATAATTGAACAAATTTCTTGGCAGTATCAAGACAGTACGTTTTGAAGAGATCTATTTTGATAGAATATCCGCTTGAAATTACCATTAGAATATTTCGAAAACGTTTAATTATTTCTTCGTCTACCTTTGTAATTTTTGCTGAAGTTTCAGCTTCTTTAAAAAATCGTCGAGCGGTATTGCCGTCGTTGCTGCTACCATATCCTGGTTTTGGTTTGTCGACCAATAAACCCATTTCGAATCTAAACGCTTCTTGAACAATTTTCTTGCGTTCTGCAACTTTTTGTATTTGTTCGTCTCCACGAGCTTTCCATTGACCAATCACCAGCTTATATGACAAGTGCAATAAACATTCAAAAAATCGTATCCATGCGTGCAAAGATGATAATCCGAACCGCAACTTTGATCTATCTGGAACTTTTCTACTGACAACCAGGTCGATTTTATTAAAATTCTTGGAAGTTAGCCCACACAGGTAGCATCTCTGAGACGAAGTATTGTGAGATATTGCATTCCAAACCTTTCCATCAATCATTGTAAATAATTTATGTTGTACCGGAATATTCTTCTTTCTAATTCAACCTCGGTTGCAATTAAGGACTTGATTTGGTTTTCAATGTATTCCACTTCCTTTACTATAATATCCGTTGTCTCATGAACAAACTGCATTCGAATTGTCCTGCAAAATCTTGGAGACGATGCACAAAGGTTCTGCCACAAAACGTTTGTTTGGTTCGATTCTGGATCACCAGACACCAACTGTACAGGAACAAGAGAAGAGAGAAAAATATTCGCATCTGAGAACCTCTGCTTATATTCGCTCATTCCAGAGCTTCCCTCACAATCCTATTTTGAAATCAGATGTAAGTTGCTAAGTTGGCCAAGAGTCAAACTGTTAATGACTTCTTCTAGAGCTTGAAATAAGCGGATAACTGTGTAATCGAGTAAACTTTGCAAGGGTGCTTCTGCCGTACATTCAGTTATAATAAGATTTTCGGGATAACAAGTTTTCTTGGCTGCTGTGATAGCTTCATAATTGGGATAAATGTTACTGCTCTGTTCTTTGGCTGCATTTTTAATAATATTGTATGGAAATTTTGTCAATTTTGCCTCCACAACTAACGACAAAGCTTTATCAGAAGAATATGGCAAAACACCCTGATTTATTTTATTTATTTATTTATAATGACAGAAGCACAATCCAAGTTACCTTCTTCTCAAAGCTTTATTTGAGCAGCGTAACTTAACTCTTCAGGACTGAATTGTAATCGCAGGTCTTTCGTTTTTCTACTCTTGGACCTTTCGCTGCTTTGCGAAAAATGACTTAGTGGTCTTCCAGTCGGTTTGCGACTTTCTAACAGCTCGTCTTTACACGGAAATTCAATTCTACTTACTAACCACGATTGATTTCTATTCTTAAAGGCTTCGATGTTTCTTGATGATGCTCTCCATTTTGTTTTAAATTGTGAAGTAAAATGTGTTAAAGTTTGTTGTGTTTTTCTCGACAATTTACTACTTCCAGTGGCTTGTCTTATTTCTGCGTGCAGGTGATCACACTGATCTTTAAAATCATTTGATGGGCAGGTTCCTAAAAATTCAACCAGTTCATTTCTAGTTAAAGAAATATATCTAGATTGAGAACCTATAAAAATGAAAAGAGAAATACGGAAACGTGTATTTTTCAGTAGGAATAAATTTTATTTGTAATTAAGAACTATACAGGGTGTATACTTAAGATGCACTCAAACTTTACAGACGTATTCTTTGATCCAAAATAAGAAAAATAATTTCTATAAACATATGCCCGGAATTTTTTCGATTACGAGACATTTAAAAATACGATTTTATTTTTTCTTTGTAAGTATTGAAACAAATGAATAATTAACAATAAACATCAAATCAACAACTGTTCGAAATGTTCACCTCCAGCTGCGATGCACGCTTCAACGCGTCTTGTCATGGATTCTCGCACACGTCCAAAAATTATTAAGCATTTTAGAAAGCTAAATCCAGCAAAACAAGAGATTGGGAATATACAGTACCGGACAAAAAAAAGTTTTAAAACGGAATTAAACAGTGAATTGTCTAATTTTGCTATCGAAGCAATATTCTATTAAGGGTATAATATAAGTAAATTGTCAATAAATCATTACAATGAAATTGTATTTTTAAATGTTAAATTGCTTATATCTCGTAGTCGAAGAGGTTGCGGACATATGTTTATAGGAATTATTTGTCTTATTGTGGATCAAAGAATACGTCTGTAAAGTTTGAGTACATCTTAAGTATACACCCTGTATAGTGGTACTTACGGGAAAATCGCAAATTATCACAGCTAATTTTTCAAACAACTAATGAAATATACTTTAAAGCTTTGATTAATTAAAAAATCGCACAAGGGTATACTGATAAAGTGATAACTCTTTAGAATGAACCCAAAGAGAGCGTTGATACGAAAATTTTTATTGTTTTTTTTTGAAGTGTCACTTTTCACAAGTGTGTCTATCAAGTTTCAATAAATTTCAATTAGTTTTTGCTTTGTAAAATCATTTTAAAAGTGGACTTGCGTGGTGTAATTTAAATATGAATAATTTTGAGATTCGAGCGGTAATAAAATACACGCATAAAAAATTTTCTTCTGCAAAGGATATTGTGAACACTTTAGGGGAGTTTGCCCCATCATATGCAACAGTAAGTAATTGGGTAAATAAATTTAAAAGAGGTCCTAACAGCATTGTTGACGAACAGCGCTCTGAACGTCCAAAAACAGCTACCACTGAAGAAATTATCAATAAAGTCTATGACATAGTTTTAATAGGTCGCCGAGTAAAATTGCAGAAAATAGCAAAAGCAGTAAGCATTTCAATAGAACGGGTAACCTACATTTTGAAGGTTCAACTGGGGATGAATAAAATGTCGGCAAGATGGGTGCCGCGTTTACTAACTCTCGACCAAAAACGTACACGTTACCAAAGTGTTACGGAATCTTTAAAGCGTTTTAATAAGAACCTTGCTGACTTTATGCGCAGGGCTTCATCATTTCACCCCGGAAAGTAAACAACAATCAAAGCAGTGGATAGAACGTGGTACTGCACCTCCAAAGAAGGTAATGGCATCGGTGTTCTGGGTTGCCAAAGTAATTTTACTGATAGATTACTGCAGAAAGGAAGAACTATACACGGAGAATACTATTCTAATCTTCTAGAGAAACTGGCGGCAGCTATTCACAAGAAAAGACTAGGTTTAGCAAAACAGAAAATCATTTTCCATCAAGATAACGCAACAGCTCATACTGTCGTTGTGACTCAAAAACTGGTAAATTTAAAGTTTGATTTGCTTCCACACCCACCCTATTCCTAAGATTTAGCCCCCTTGGATTATCATCTTTTCCCAAAAGTAAAGACTTACCTTGGTGGGCAAAAATCTTAAAACCAATGAAGAACTGATTAACGCAGTAAATAGTTATTTTGAGGGTCTTGAAGAAAACCATTTCCGGGAAGGCATCCAAAGACTTCAGCATCGTTGGAGTAAGTGTATTGAAGTGAGGGGAGATTAATGTAGAAAAATAAATATAATTTTGGTTTTATATATATATCATGTTTGTATTTGATTCTAAACACTTTTCATTATACCTCGTACAATAAATATTTTGGCCAGATTTAGCTTTAGTACGTTACTCCAAAGCAACAACAGACTTCTTGGAACAAAATGGTGTTGATTTCGTTGCTAAAGATATGAATTTACAAAAAAGTGCCACAATGTCGACCCATCGAGAGATACTGGGCGCTGGTTAATAATAAACTAAGAACAACGAAAGAACCTGTAGAAAACATTGATGACTTTACTCTGAAATGAAGCCTCCAAACGGATTAATGTAAGAAACTTAATGCGGGATATTCACATGAAGTCGAGAAAATTATGGGATAGGGTATAACCGTATAGTTATTTGTTGACACGTATTTTTTTTAAAGAAATGTTCATTCAGTTTATATAAAAAAAAATTACTGCAATTTGAATTTTCCAGATTGTAATCGGGATATAATACTTAATCCTTTACCAGGACGGTTATTTGAATTATACTTTTTATTCAATAGTAGAAAACGTCTTTGTTCCATATTTTAAATCTTCTACGTGGGCTAATTCAGTGACCTGAACGAATCAAAAAAAACCCAGGCTAGACTAAGCATAGCATCACCCTAGGAGAGTTTTAATGTTCTTTTGAGTGACAGTCATGATCCATATATGACCAGTCACTAAATACTACAGGACAGAGAAAAATGCGTATTAGCTTCATCTGTTATTATTTTAGACTTTCTATGATTGTGAAGTTAAATGTGCTGTCCCTCTTAACTGTCTTTCTTAACTGATCATTTATATGACACGCAGCTGTTATTGTATTGCCTAGGGAAAAATATGTTGACTTGTCATACGTAATAAAAAACCAAAAGCTTATTCTAAAACAAGTACAGCCATCAAGAATATTTATTTTGTCATTCCAGTCCAAAAACCTCTTCTCGAAATGTTGAAGAAAAGAGATCCTGAAACTAAAAAGTAAGAATTCTAAATTAAATAGTCAAGATTTTATCCTCTATATGAAATTTGATGAACCAGTTTTTTGGCTTACTTACTAATCTAAACTGTCTGCCGTAACAATGAATTGTAGAATATCGTACTTACTGTACGATAATATAACTTCAGAAACAATTTCAGTTTAATGTCTTAAAAATGAGTCTTGACTGATGGCAAAGCTAATGGTGACGGGCAGCAGTACGTCAATGGTGGCGGTGACTTCGATATCTCGCAAACTTACAATATTGCACCTTGAGAGGCATTTGGTAGACCAGAAGAACAAGAAGTGCGTAAAACCTGATGACACCACTTTATCCATTCCCAAGATATGGAGATCCGTGAACCAGTCGAGAAGCATCTACTAGCCGGTGCCTGTGCTTCAATTAAAGCATCTCTTCATCGTTTAAGAGATACACAAAAAGAAGGTTATAGAAGTTACTCAAAAATCGTGTTTCTCAACTAAAAAACAAATCAACACCGAACTGTATTTATCTCCACAAAAAACTTCAGAAATTGAAATGAGTAATAAATCATCTATGACTTTTCAGCTTGTTCTTGTGAGAAACCTAGTATGAGCAGGACTCATACGTATCAATAATATTTTACGATAGATATTTTAGAAGATCATAAGATTAATTTTTGTTTCTTCATAATCCATCTTTTCTATGGATCTATGCTCCTTGGGAACAATGTGAAGTTCAAGGTGGTGAAGGTATGTAGCCTATCACTTTTTCTATGAATTTCTCACTTAAATGATTGTGCCTATTTTTGAGTTTGAGTCTAAAACTATTTTATATATTTTATAAAGAGTCTCGCTAGGATTATCGCCAAACTCGTTGCAATTTTAAATTCTTGACTTTCTTCTGAAGAGACAAAATAATAGAAAGACTAAATGCTTCTTAAATAGTAAATACTGAAAACTACGTTACATTCCTACGGCAATTATTCATTTATTGATCCATTCATTCAATAAAAAAATGGTTTTCTGTCTTTTTCAGTATCAAATGGAATGAGGTATCAATTGAAAATGATTTCTATCTACCATTTATCTCAGTAATAATGCTCAAATCGTAGTATTGCAAGAATAGTGAACGTAAATTCTGTACTGCTTTACTCTGTGATCTTGTTCAGTTCAGTTTAAATACTTGAAGTTGCGGTGGCTGTGGTAACTTTTGTTTTTGATGCGTTTTGGCCATTCAAATGAAATTGCAAGTATTTCTCAAGCTTATAGAGTTAAAAGAAGGGTATCAATCATCAATCATTGTATTGATTTTGTCTTTTTGATCTTCGTCAGGTCTGCCTAAAGTATTGCCCATGATAAATAGAACTGCAATGAAGTTTTTAATGTTTATATAGTATCGATAGAAAGCTTAACAGCTTACTATTTTTTTGTTGAGATACATCTTGTAGTTGTTAACTGTCACATTTTCAAAGTTCCTAAACTCTTAACTGTTCTGACTACAGTCTTAATCAATCTAATTTTAAAATTTGTAAATGGGTTGGAAATTTCTGATTTAAAACGATTTAAAAGTTTTGATAGCAAAATACCATACAGGATCATGCTTGAATAAGGATGATAATACAGGATACGTATCTTGCATTAATAAATTAGTAACAAGGTTTTCATTCAATGCTAGATTGTCGGTTATGTGTGTATCAATTCGTCTTATTCTTCAAGATAAAAAAGAATTATTGTCGGGAGTATTTTAGTAATACAGATTAAGCAATCAGATTAATACTATCATTCTAAAAGAAAGGAACAAAAGAACAAGTTATTTGGAGTCCATAAAAAATAACAAGCACACTACTGTCGGCATCTAAAAAATCAAATTTCAATCAATGACAAAACTTTATATGCTATAAAAAAGCAAAAATAGTAAAATGTTTTCCTTTTCTTAATTATTCACATTGATGACTAAATAAAGGTAGATTCCCGTATCTACAAATAGAATCTTCGAAGAAATAACATCGTGGAAACTGCTCGCGGCAGAGAAACTTCCGCTCTATAATATGAATATGGCAAATTCAAGGTCGCATTAAAAAGAAGATGAAAAGCATTCCAGGGCAAATTTCAGCGTATTTTTCGTGATCATAGAGCATTAGAATGTTAGAAGGCCGACAGGTTTGTAGGTGAGTGAAACTTTACACCTGCCAATGAAACTGCCGTTGTTTTCAAATAATTCCCATCGCTATTAGTACATAGTTTAGTTTAATTTGCATATTTGTTTTTTAGATTCTTTTTCCTTGACAAAAAGTGTGTTTATTGTCTCATTAATTAGATCACTAATGCAATTATAGACATAATGATTGTTATTTGCAAGAACGAAGTGCTAAACATTTTCAGAAGATTGGAGTAAAAAGTTTGCGTGTATAACTTAAAACTCATTTGCACTACGAAGGCAAGAATTGCGGCTTTTGTAAGTAATGGCGTGATAAGAAGGTATGTGTAACAAAATACCAGACCACCTCGCAACAAAAAGTAGAAATAAAAGTTTATGCATAAAATGCAACTTAATCAATGCTGTGGGCTTGCTTCTCCGTCTACCCAAACGGCTTTAAAAGTTGACCTGTAAAATTTAAAAGTTAACGGTACACACAACTTCCTTTTTGTATCTATTAATTTATTATTTTTTAAAGCAAAATAACTTATTTTTTGTTTCATTATTGAATAGCAAAATGAATCAAAATTACGAATGCTATTAATAATTATTAGAAATGATTGCTTCGTTACTGTAATGATTCTGTATAACTAAGTATTTAAAACATTATTTATAGTATTATACAAAATGATGGCCTTTGAACGTCTAATCACTAGACGCAAAACAAAAACTCATATAAGCATATGGCAATGAACCTTTGATTTTCAATATTAGTGTACATCTTATTGTTAAAGGCAAAGTTAAAAAAGAAAGATAACTGCAATTTGCATTTCTTGATCTTCAAATGCACATTAATTACTGGAATTGAATTTGTTCTCTTAAAATCTTAAAAGGCCCTTCGATTATGCCGAAGGCTTCAGTGACTTTGGTGGTCAAGCAAGAATACGCATTCTTTTAATTTAGCGTTAACTGTAATTGCTACCGAGGTAATTCCCTGCTATTAAAGAAAAATGCTCAGATTCCATTCGGCATAAACCAACCATTATGACCAAATTTTGTAATAGTATAGGCAACGATTTTCAAAACGAACAAACTAATTATTTCATCACCGAATATGCAATACCAAATTATTATGAAATAACATATCAGGGAGAGTCCATTTAGGAACTTGCTTTTATGTGAAATTTCGATTTCTATATATAACGTCCAACACAGTATACTAACTATGTACATACAACCTGACAGAAAAAATTGTTTTTGTATCTTCTTCATAGGATGTATTATTTTCGACCAAAACCAGATTTTCTAAAGACAATGATTTAACCACAATATTGAAATATGTGGCCTCGCTGAAACCCGGAAAAAAGGCAAGGAAACAATAAAATACCAAAACTTGCTGGCCTTTAGTGGGAAGAGCAAGGATCAATACGCAAACTCAATTTGTACTACAACAAATTACATATCATATCGATATAAGCAGGCAGGAAGGAAAGACAGAAGAATTTTATTGCAAGTTACAAACAACGATAGACAAAGTATCCAGAAACAACAAAATCGTCATAGTGGGGGATTTCAATGCTCGGATAGGGTACAACGTCATACATGGTAAAAACAACCCTACAACGAAAATACATCGAACCCCAATAGAGACGCACTAATCGACTTCTGCGCCTAAAATCTACTAAGAATCAACAATACAGTTTTTTCCACACAAATAAGTACACCTGGGAAGATACTCAAGGTCACGCATCAACATTGAACTACATAATGACAAACAGGAAAATATACCCGAGACAAATACTGGACATGAGGGCACTGACGATGCCCAATGTTGGGTCAGATCACAAACTAGTGCTAGAAAAATTGCCATCAAGATTGAATCTCTAGAAGACGAAACGACCACATGGCTTTATAGGAAGATATTAGAAGAAAAGTGTAGAGAATTCTATACTAGACAACGACGATGTAGAGGCCGGATGCAAAAAAAATGGAACACAATATCCGCGGCATAGGAAAGCTTAGGGACTTGAAAAATCAACGTCAATAGTGTAAGAAAATCAAAATCGTAGTTCATGACGGAAATCAAAAACTTGGCAAACGAGAAACGCAAAGCACACATGCAGTAATCGCACCTTATACACAACAACAAGAAATAGGGTAAACGCTAGAATAAGAGAACTGAAGAGAGAATATTGAAGGGATATGGAGAAAGATCTGTACGGAACGCAGAGAAAGGTGTGAAAAATGTTACAAGCAAGAAAGCAACCGATAAATGAATACATCCAGGTTAATAAGATCGACGGTGGAATCTGTTGAGCGGCTATATGGAGCACCAAACGATCAGGAGATAATAAACAATGAAATATAATATCGGACAACGAAAATGACCTTCAGAGAATGGTACATACTTTTACACTGAACCCAGAACAATTTAATTTAAGTTTCCACATCAAAAACAAAATCACTAGCAGCAGCAAAGGAACTAAGAAGATGTAAAATAGTAATAAACAAAAAAATCAAGTGACAAAATTTAATTATTTGGGTATTGAACTGAGTGGCTATGGAGATATTACGGAAGGTGTGCGAAAACAAGCCAATAAAGCCGCGTATGTATCCGGTTGCCTCCAAGACGTAGTATGAAGAAATAAAGATATAAGAATAGAGGGGAAAACGAGGATTTATAAAGCGCGTGTAAGATCCATATTGATATATTCCATCGAGACAAAGAGGATAATTAGAAGCACAGAAATGAGGGCACTAGGAGCAATCGTGAGGAAAACACTACTGGACTGTATACCAAATTCGGGAAATATGACAAGTGCAGGACGTGGTCCGGTGGGGTAGAAGGCGAAGACGAGAGTGGAATGCACACGTTAGCAGAATGCCAGGTGAAAGAATTCCCAGAATAACAAGAGACGGGAAACCAACATGTGTCAGGAGACCAGGGCGCCCGCCCAAAAGGGGGAGGGTTAACTGGAGTTTAGTATCGCAAGGAGAACCACAATGAGAAGCTGGACGTCCGACAGAACAGGCCAAAGGCCTAAGACAAGAAGAAGATGAAGAAGAAGAAAAGGAATATGATGATGAAGAAATAGTTACTTTGATTTTAAGGTATACCACCGTCAATCTTCCAAGTTTTTCTGTCTAGAATGTTTTTCGGATTTTCCTACTGTGCGGGTTGATTGGGTTTTTCAAATTGACCAAAGTCCCTCGGGTTAGCAAAGTTGCTATACTTATTTCTTCAAACAGCCCAAAATCTTGATCTTAATATCAAGTTTAATATAGTATTTAAAAAAAAACTGATGTATGTCAACATAGAACTTCACTTTTAAAAGGTTTTGTAAAAACTAAATACATGCAGTTTTTTAGGATCGGCTTTGGGTCAATCCCACCTTTAATCATTAAAATGAGGATAGTTACCAAGGCGGACCGCCAGCTTTGGGGGCCCTGGGCTAATACTGTTTGGAGGCTCTCCTAATTAACCCGAGTTTAGACTAGTTGTGGAGACCATTCGCCATTTTATTGATAAACTGTTCAACAAACACTGCAGAATTGAATTACGTAACAGTCTTCTTATGGAACATAATTTCACGGTGCGTTTCAAGGTTTTTGTCAAGATGTCTCCTCCCATAATGCGACATACAATTTAACCAAAGATTATAGAGTTAGTAAGATTGGAAACTCACATATGACCAGTACAGTGAAAAGCGACCATGATTTTGAAATACAGTACCGTTCTGAAGATTAAGGATGATGCTGACGTACGACATGTTTTATAAGTTGACACACAGATGTCGCTATAACAAAACTACTGAAGCCGAGCTGCAAATGCGGTCCCCACCACAAATTTCTGTTATGCCAGTGCGCAACCAATTCTCACCGGCCAACTTTATCTGGTTTACTTGTATAATTTTTGAATTCAACCTTAGGAATTTATCAGTACCTAAAGGGTATACTGTGAGGGTATGTTGATATTTGCATCTGAAATTTTGGTATCAAACTAAATGTGTCATTCAACTACCTTTCCTACCTTCTGATAATATTATAAAGCTGTTCCAATTAAATAATAAGAATTTTTATGAACTAGTATTAATTGTAATAATATCAGATTTTGATAAATAAAAGAAAACAGCAAAAAGGTTCACGTTGGTGGGACAAACATTTATTTCAAAAGTAATTTTGAGTCAGTTGAAGAATTCTACGTGCATATGAATGACTGATTACGAATACTTGGCTTGATTAATTGAGCCAAAAGTCACAACTTTAAATAATAAAACAACTTAAGGCAAGTCCAGAGCAAGCAACTCGTTAGAAAATACCGAAGGCTGCCTCTTGCCAACTTGCTTTGCCAACCATACCTAGCAAAGACTAAATTGTTATTTTTATTCCTTTCTGACCGCGCAGGGAGCCCCTTGATTGAACGGGGCCCTGGGCTGCAGCCCATAAAGACCATGCCTAAATCCACCCCTGGTTAGTTAGATTGTGAAGTTAATATTGGGGATCTCGTAGGCAAAATGGTTGACAGCGCTGTAATAGTAGCAACAAAGCTACAAAAAAATCTAACTAAAGAATCCCAAACTTTAACTTGAATAAGTTTAACTATGGATAGATTCTCAAAGTTACATATCAAGAGTTTTTTTGTTTTCAATCTCATAAATTCTTGAGAAGGAGTATGTAGAGAAACTTTAATCTGGTAATGCTTGATTTCCATTTGGTTTACTGCAATTCATTGTCAGACATCAGACTGTTCTTGACACCCAGTTGGTATATATAGGAAGCTTTTTATTGAAAAAATGCAGCTCAAGAATTTATACTGATATATCAAATAATATAAGAAATTCCGTTTTTCTTAGTTTAACAGTTCAAGTCATGACCGTTTATATTGTACCTATTAAAGATTTTATCTAAAATCGTGCAATTGCTGAAAACATGCACGAAAGGTAATAAATTATATAATTTCTTTTGTGATAAATTGTCTAACGCTTTATTTTATTTATATAACGTAATAAGCATTAACATTTATAAATAAAGCAATATTCTTTGAATTCTCGTTGTTTTTTTAATCAAAAGCAAAAACAATAAAAAATTAAAAGTGCAAGGATGTGCAATACGACAGTAACGGTGTTACACTTTAGTAAAAAGTATTTTTTTATATTTCTATATCATTTAAAAGTCTGTCTTAAAAATTAGAATTCTATCTTTGAAATTCTATTTACTAATATGAACTAAAGAAAAAGAATACTGCTATATATATTTAGATAGTCTGTGGTTCCAATAATGTAACGACAACTGAATGCAAAAAAATCTAACTGTTTCAAGTTGAGATTTGGTACACTATACTTATAGGGTTTCTGTAGCAAGGTAAAAGGTCTTTAGCTAACAGTTGCAAAGCCGAACAGAATATCAGTAAATAACTGGAAATAGCTAAATAGTGAGATTTACTAGAATCATTTTTGGTTTAGCCCAAAAGTCAGACAGGTCACAAAACACCGTTAAAAGGAGTTATGTTAATACTAAGTATTACGTACATATCTGCAATTCTAATCCGAAGTCTTCCATTGTCGCTCAATTGCATATTTCCCAACCTCAAGAAATTAAATAAAAATACCCGAAGAATATTGCTAAAATCCGGTTTCATTAAAAAAAGTTTGTGATTATAATGACATTTATTTACTATTAGTGATTTATAGTTTATTTGCAATATTTTATTAAAAAGATGTTTCAAGTGTTTTCAAAGTGATTTATTTTAAATTCAAAGCTGTTAAAAATATAATAAGTTTCAGACGTTAAAACCGATATTATATCTTCATATAGTGATATTACGATTTCACATTAAGAATCTTTTTGTAGACATTTAGTATTTATTGCCAGTAATAAACAATCGTTTTTACACGAGATTCTCCAAATGTAATAACTCCTTATAACAACTTAATTGAGATGAAAAAGGATTAAGACCGCACACTAGCAAATTTGTTTAAGCTTATACTAACTAGCGTCTAATTATAATTAAGCGCTAAAGATAACCGGTTGTGAATGTTAAATTTATCCTTGCAAAAAACCGAGCTTTATTTATCTATACTGAGGTTATCAAAAAAAAAATTTCCACTGTTACACACGAAAAAACACAGTTCCAGACAATTATTGAGAGAGTAATTTTCTAAGTAGTGAATGCAGTTGAGTTAAAGAATTATGTATTGATCCTTGGTACTGTTTATTTCAGTTTTATACATTAAAGGTAAAGTTGTACAGCCTGTGGTTATAGGAAAATTTTTTCTTCCGCTGCCGATTAAACCTTTTGACGTTGTAGTGAGAAGAGATATCTTCGAAGTAGCTTATCCGCTGATATGTTTGTTGTATTTGCATAGTAATTGTCATAACTGCTTACAATGGTGGCGACGCTAAATGAAACAAGCGGATCAGTAACTAAGTACCATGTTTCATTTAATCTTTTTCCTACCACATATATTTTTATTAAAAAGGTCATGCAAAAAGTGTGGAACACGATGGATGCACAGCATTAAGCTTGTTTAAAGCTAAATTCATCATCAGGTAAAAAAGTCCCCTTCTAGCTTTTCCACAAGGGCCCCAAAAGACCTTCAAAAGCTCCTGTTTATTATCCGTTTCATATATACATCCATACAACGTCTACTAAATTAAATCTTTCATTATTTTTAACAGACCACGTCATTTCCTTGCATTCCCAAAATCTTGGATGATACTATCCAAATTGAGTTTCTGTTCTAGTTCAAATTTAATACTCCGAAAAGCTAAATCACTTAGGCGTATTTGAAACATAGTGCTACGCATATGATTTTATTATTTTTAATCTTTAAAATAATTTTTTCTCTGATATTCATTTTAGAGGCGGGGTTAGAAACACAGTTAGTGCAGTACATAAGCATATAGTAATGCAGACGAGGCAAGGAAGATGGGGCGAAAAATCTATATTTGCTCTTGTTCAGGAATATACGAATATTTTGGATGAGTTGATCACAACAAAGGAAGTCGATTTTATTTGGATTCCTGCAGGGTTCCTGGGTACAGAAGAATGCATGCCGACGAAAAGATTGACGAACTCGCTAAATAAGGAACCAAGAACACCCGTTTAAAACTGGACCCATTTTTAAGAGTATTAGCTGGATAAGTAGCAGGCTGTCACCAAGATAAAAATCATATAATCGGATTCGGCTTATCTAGATAAGATGTAGAGTAGAACTTAACATGTGAGAGATATGAAAGATCGAGGTTTAGGCTATTACCCTATCACAGGAAGAGTTACGCGTGGGCCGACATTCCTACTTTAGAAAATGGTCTCCGCATAACTACTATTGCTACTACTCCTACTAACTACATAGGTCAGGTAAACTGCTAGCTAAAAAGCTATTATTATCAATTAGCAAAATTCATGCAACTTCTTAAATTGAATAATTTGTATAAAGATGTCGACAGTTACTTCAACCTCGTATTTTTCGAATCTTGTTGCCATTTGCATTAATTCTTAATTTGGCCTGCTGGCAATTCCTTGTAGGTGCGGAAATGAAAAATTAAAATAAAGAGTCGTTTACTGCTTTGTTTTGGTACCGCGAAAGTTGCATTCTTCTTTTATTTTGTTTTACGATTAGTGTTTGTTGTTCGTTATTCCCCGAGGGAAAAAACAGCAAATTCTCAAAATCAAATCACAACAGTGAATACTACAAAGATATTTTGGATGAGGCGGACCTAAGAGTCTGGAAATAATCCCGCCGTCTCTCGTAGAAACCCAAACGATGAAAAATTAATAACAAACACAAGATTATTCATATAAAAGGTAATATTTTTTGTTGGGAGTTATATTTTTGTTTAAGTTTTTTTTCCCAGTCCAGTAAAAAGCTAAATGTGGTATGGTTTCACCAAACCAAGATTCTGCTGATTACTTTTCTTTTGTTCAATACTTCCCAGACAGAATTTATGAATTCACTGAAATGGATCATGGAATAGTGAACTAGCAAACGAAAGAATTCATATCTTCAGATTTCAAGGCGGTCTTCTGGTTGGTAGCTTCACAGCAGATGACTGTGATGTCAGCAACAATCTGTTGTACTTGAGTGATAAGAACGCCATAATGTTGACATTGTATGGCTATCACGAAGAATTCTGAGCCTTGGTGCTAAAAAGGCAAATGTCAACTTCTAGCGGTTTTGTGGTCTATAGCTTCTGTAGAATCTGCTTTTATTAAAACGGCCAAGGTCTTACTGGCACCATTACAAAGATATAAGCGCATGTAACAGCCAATGTCATCGCACATTTTACTATTAACTCTATGCTAAAATGGACAAAGTGGACACTGATCTTTTTTGTAATTACTTGTTAATGAAACAATTGGTTTACAAAAAGGGCTAATGTCGACATTGGCCTTTTTAATATTATATCGAAGTGACCGAGGTATGTATGCTGGTAACATTGGTTTCAGTTCGTGCATGGTTTTTACTTCCAAATAATATTCTTGTTGTCGTTACTTTTTTGTAATTGCACGTGTTTTTGTTGTGTGTTTGAAAATTTTAGTGTTTTTTTTAATAGATAATAAGTTCAAGAACAAAAAAGATTTTAGCGTTATGTTCAACTATGTTATAATGTTATAACTTCTATGTTATTATTTTTAACACAGATATTAAATTATTAATCACTTTTGAGGTTATGTCTAGTCTTCCTTGCAATAATTTGAAAGATTTTAAGTAACTATGCAATAGCAATTTATACAAAAAGTTAGGAAGCGCAAAAGTTACTGGACAAGTGGACAGTGCATTTATTTTGAATCTAATTCTAATTTAACACCGGTTGCAACTGTTTTACCTCACACTGATATAGAGTTAGACTATAGTACTTCCGACGATCATGTTCCTGATTCTGAAGATATTTCCGAAGACGATAGTTTAGAAAATGTTTACTTGAAGAAATCAACAAAAAATAACTGCCATGTTAAACAAAGTGTAGCTATTGGCGAAGATCCCTTTGAAAATCATTACGAAGATGCTAGAAGTCACAGTGATTACAGAAAAAACAGTGGTTAACATTGAAACAGTTACTCTACGTCCAAAACCGCCCAGAGGAAGAAAGAAGACACAAAATGGAGAAAAATCAAGAAAACAAAAAAGAAATGTGAGTAGTTGGTCACGAAAAGTTAGAAAGTCGTTAAAAGATAGCGGAAAAAAATACGTTTCTGTGTCAGGCAAAAAAACAATTCCAGCTAAACACTTAAAGGAACCTTGTAGTTGTAGAAAAAAAATATCTTCGAAAGCTTCTATCAACTTTCTGTAGAAGCACAGAATCAGTTCGTTACCAGCTTCATCAAAGAAAAGGAAAAAGCTGTGCAAAGGTTACGCGGATGTAAAGAAAAAACAAGTCGAAGAAATTTCTCTCGTAAGTAAGTACTATCTTCAAAAGAACGGTCAAAGAACCGAGGTATGTCAAATAATGTTTCTAAATACTCTTGATCTGACAGTTGAAAAGGTTTGAGTTGTTGTCGAAAAGAAACGCTTAAATGAGATTGGAATTTGTTCAGATGATAGAAGAGGGAAACATAAGAATCATCCAAAGATTAGTCAAAAAGCTAAAGAGACAGTACGGGTACACATTAATATGTTTCCAGCTTACCAAAGCCATTATTCTTGTTCACACACGCAAAAAAAAGTATTTAGCATCTGACTTATCAACTTCTAAAATGTACCGTCTATATGAAAAATACTGTAGGAAGAAGAACGTTACACCACAAAAAGAATCTCTTTATAGAAAAGTTTTTCTGGAAGAACTCAATTTGTCTGTCCACCAACCAAAAAAGTGTGACAGGTTTGTTATGCAACCTAAATGCTGTGAACATGACGAAGAACGCTTAGAAATAGAGCAGGAACGGAGAAACCACCTAGATTTGGCTGAAGCATACAATTAATTAAATGGGAATGTAGTAGCTGCATATTTTAGACTGAGATCTATCTGTTTCTCTTTTTTACAGAAACAAGATGTCGGTACAAGACAAAGGAGGTACCAGAGTGGTACACAAAAACGAAAAAAACATCGTGAAAAGGCTAAAAAGCTAGGTGAAACAAGAAAAAAGATTCACAATCTTTTTGAACTCGGTTTTACACGGAAACCTACAGAGGGTAAAACTACATCTATTTATAATGTAAATGAAATGGTCGAAATAGAGGTACTAAATCCATTACTTGAACAAACACCTAAAAAGGATAATGTTAAAATGCTGGAGGAAGGAGAAGTAGAGCCGAAAATTCAGTTCCATAATCAAACTAGAGATAAATTTGGACCAGAGTACCAAAATGACATGGGATTGTAGTAAAACATTACAGAAGAAGTGCGGATGTTTTGGTAAACAAAAGTTCCAGCCGAGTGTCAAAATTTGATTAGCGATTTTTCAGCTTCAGCCAGACAGTATGAAAATCACAAGAGAATTCTTACCCGTAACATGTAAGTGGAGCATAAATTAAACGAGAGTGGCCCATGTACTCTCCTGCTTTCCATAGTACTTTTTAGAAAACCTGAAAGAACACAATTTGCTGATGGATTTTCTGATTGGAAGAATGCTTCAAACTGAATGAAATTGCATAAAAACAATGCAGCTCATGGATCGTGTATATAGACACTAATAAACAGAAGAAGATCACAGGGATGAATCGACAGCTATTTGGAAGTTCATTTTAACAAAAAACGTTAATATTGGATCCAAGTTCTACGACAGATGTGTAGTAT
>VTPC01090886.1:94980-122780 GCA_011009095.1 Ignelater luminosus
TTTTTTTGAGTTTTCATTTAGCCAACTATGGTAATCAAGGTAGAAGAAAGCCGTCTTATTTACCTTGCACAATTTGTGAAGAGGAGATGGAAATAATGGGGGAAAAGGTTTTGAACGTTATTGTAGAAGAAATCAAAAAATGAAGTATTATTCTCTAAGCGTTGATTCCACACCAGACATGTCTCACGTAGATCAGTTAACTGTAGTGGTGAGTACACTCGCTTAACATAGTTAGAGTGAGCGCTGTTGAAAGCTGTATCGGCGCGATTTCTTTCTTTAGATTTGTTCAGGCATTGTACTTTTTCTCAGCCTCCACCCATCGTAGGGCAGTTATGATAAAATGCCTTGATCAAGCTGATGAAAGCGTGCTCCAGTTCCTAAAAAAGCAAACGACAAAAGGTGGAGTGCTAGAGCCGACACGACAAGAGCCTTATCTAAGGGCTACAATAGTTTTTAAAATGCTTTGCAAACTATTTCTAAAGGTAAGAGTCAGAAGCCAGAGACAATTCATGAGGCCAGTTGCCTGTTGAAAGAAATACCGAAGAAGGAAAATGTCATCATGACAGACTTTTGGGCCGCATTAATGCAGTTAGCACTTCTCTGCAAAGTGAAGCAATAGAACTTCAAAGTATCGTTCGTCTTTTTAATTCACTCTTAGATTGCTTGAAGTCGCAAAGAGAAAATGTTGATTTCTATGAGAGTAAAACCAGTGACTTAAAATACTCTGATGAGGTAGAGGGCAGAAGAAAGCGTGCCAGAAAGCGACATTTTGACGATGGTGACGCTGAAGACGTAGTACTTCAAGAAGGAGAAAGATTCAAGAAACTTATCTACCAATATTGGACAAGCTGAACGTAGAACTTTCTAACCGTTTGAAAGCTTATGAACAAGTTCAATCACTGTTTGGTTTTCTTTGTGATTTCCCTTCTAAGAATAAAGCACAAATTGAATAGGAGGCCTTAACATTTGCAAAACTTGGCGATGAAATGATTCATTTCAAACATTTCATTTGCCAGTTTAAAGATTTCAATAAGAAACCAGCAGTACCAGCATCCCTTTGGATTTGTGGGATGAAACTATAGCAGCTCCTGGGGGGCAAGAAAGTGGATTTTGCATTTATAACTACCTGCAAAATGTTTCGAAAAATGTTAATGTCATAAACATGTATAGCAACTCCTGTGGAGGTCAGAACAGAAACGTTTACTTTTCACTGATGCTGACGTAGTCTGTCTTTGATTTTCAAAAGAGAGGGAGGCAGATAACAATCAGTCATAAATATCTAGAAACAGGTCATACCCATATGGAAGCGGACACTATACATGCAGCCATTGAAAAGACCAAAAGAAATACTACTGCAGAAATTGAAGTGCCCAAAGCTAATTTAATTCGATTGACACAAAGAAAACCTCCAATTAAAGTGATTGAGTTAGAGCAGAAGGACTTCTTAAACTTTAAATTTCTTTTAACAAAAACCCTTATTCACAGGAAGAAAAAAAGCTTTGGAGAACCAGTCCAGCGGCTAGAAATTAAATGGATGCAGTATACCACTGATTCACCAGGCATAATCAACTACGAGGAAATCGTAGATGAAAATCAGCCATTCAAAATGCTAGATTTAACAAGGACAACCAATAAAAAATCACCGTTACCAACTGTAGAGCACATAATCTTTAATGCGAATTTGCTCAAAAGTTGCAATATTGACATTGGCCCTTTTAGCACCAAGCCACAGAATTAAAGGTTACGGAAAGCAGCATACAGGTCATGTACCATCTTTAACAGTTAACATTAGACGTGTTTGAATAATAGGACTATTAAGGGAATAAATGCCGAATTTGCTTAAAATTGTTTTTCCCAAACATAAGCACGTTTGGGGACTTCGAAAGATGTGGTTAAGGTCATATTGAGAAACACTTGAGAGAGGATGAATAACCAGCGAGCCGTTCTTTGCCCATCCCTGATCTGAATGGTCAACTATCCCAAAAGACGTAACTGTATAGTTATAAACTCTGGTTTACAAGGTTTTAGATTATGTGCACTTTTTTACTCTCGCTCTCGATAGCAAACATTCATGACAATCATGTCCACTTACGCTACTCAAAATCTAAGGGGACTATCAAGTCCACTTTAGCACCAAAGTTATGTTACCATGTAATAGAAATAGTTTTCGTAAAGTACCTAACTGACTGAAAAAGAATGCACAACCATAGTAGCATATTGCATTGATTTTTCCGTTTTCAGTATGTATAACAAAATGAAAAATTTGTTTAGTACCAATTTAAAAACCGACTTTTCATTAAGAAGATCTTGGCCGTAATAAATTCTCATTAACTTTTAATTATAATTTAGATGTGTTCAAAAATACAAATTCCAAACAATAAAAATTTTCCTTAATATGCACACCGTTACAGAAAAAGGTTGCTTTAATTTATTTCATTCGATCATAATAATATTTCTACTACATAGTGCGGCCTCACAAGTTGGCCACCCATACTTTTAGTGGCTCAACATAGCCTCCACATGTGTATAATTCGCGATCGTGCTCTTCACCACTTGTCTGTGATATCTGTGATGCAAAAGATGCTCGGGGTCTTATTCCCACAAGTCTGCTCTTTTAATTGGTGGGTGGATCGTTTTATGAAATAAGATGTGCGATATGTAACACAATACAACAGAACCTTAGATTCAATGGATCCCATTTCAATATAGCTAAGGTATGATTGGCCGTCTTAGTTTAGACGTACCCGGATTTAACCTGCTTTTGTCCTTCGTCGGTGTTTTACACGATTTACTATTGTCTTTCGTTAAACTTGGGGCTACCTTTGGGCATAATATGGTGATACTACGGCTACTACGCTAGTTTATTATACTTTATATGTAAATATTTCGGTAAACTTGAAATGGTTTGTGACCTCAACAAATCCAGAAAAAATTCAGGTGTACACGCAACTTAAAAGTGTGCGTCGGCGTTATTTATGGTGTAGGTTTAAATACATGATTTAATTGTGTATGGGCGTTAAAAACTAAAAAGCTCTTCCTGTGACTTTTTCACGGATGTTCAACAACACTGATATTGATAACAAAGACTTTTACGTTTGTGATGCTAAATTTATATTATACAAGCATATAAATACCTTGCACAATTCCCACCCTTCCATTGAATATATTTCAATAAAAACAACAAACTTATTGTATGAACCTTTTGTTAAGTGGTCTTTTATTGCTTTTACTCAGGAAACCTCATTAACTTTACATAATAACCAGATTAACTAATTGGAAAAAAAAACTTGAAATCAACAGCTGAGATCAGGATTTTTTATAGACATTCCTGTATTCTAAAATTTGGTTGGTATTTGTCCATTACAATTTTAATCTTGCAGATCATGATGGATTAAAAATAAAAACAAATAATAAACCTTATATATTTCTCAGGATATTAGCTTCTTAACTTTTTTTTCTAATCCGTGAATAAGCAAAATTTACAACGTTCACTTTCAGTCTCTGACTTTTTTATTCTTAAAACTGGTAAATTCGTGAGAAGTGCTTTATATGACTTGTGTATCTTTATTTTCTAATCTTCAATTTTACTTATATCTTACTGGCACACTAAAGGAGACAAAAAGAGAGATAAAGAGAAAGAAAGAGAGAGAGAGAGAGAGAGAGAAAGAGAGAGAGAGAGAGAAGATTGAATATTTCTTACTGGGTAGGTCTTCTTTCATCATGCTATTGATAGTAATAATGTCATGCAATAAAACGTTTTATGATATGTTTAATAACAGGATGACACTTTCTGTAGTTTTTCCTGATGAATCAAACAATGTAATTTATCTCATAAAATAATTTGTATTATAAAACGTTTTCTCCTGACACCAGTTCAGAGAAGTAATTAGTGTATCAACGTTTTACTGACGTCCTTGTTCAATTGTTGTAATTTTAAACTTAGAAATCAACGAATTTCTGTTTTCTTTGATTGGTTACAAAATGTAATATTCTTATCAATACAATAAACAAACTTAGTTTGACTTTTTATATTTACGATATATAGTGTGTTTTGAATAAGAGGGTGGTGCATTGCAGAAAGTATTTGTTGACTAAAAAACTGTAAAAAAGAATTCCCCACAAACTTGTGTTATTGCTGAAACATAAAAATTGCATTAACATTAGTTTAGGGCAAATTTAAATTAAAAACATCTGCTAGCAAACACAATAGTTTATTTCATCCAGAGCTCAATCTCGTTAATAGTTGATTTCTTGAAGTGTCATCAAAGAAATTTCAAAAACCTTACTCACCCATAACTAAAACAATGGATTAATTAGGTACTCAGAGTGCTTCACTAAAGAGTCAGCAATCATAATATTTACAGCCGATTGTTCAGATTAATTTTAAAATGTAAACAGCCAAGTTCGTTCGAGTTGTCTCCAAGGGCAACTGTGCAAAAAAGCTTTCTATTAACATACAAGACCAAAAACAATTATGATACTTATATGATCTTTTTCTTGTATGTCGTTCAATTTAGAATTTGAGATTATTCTAAAAAGTTATTAAAAGCACCGACAAAGGTAGGTTTTTCATAAATTGTATCAATTACGAGGACGTATCAAAAATTATTAATGCTCAGTAAAGCAGAAGACCGCATTTTCATATTTGGACGCATTTGATCTCAGAACAATTTTTCTGCACTAGCAAGATTTTCTTGAATGCGTTATTAAGTTAAACAAAACCTCCTGTACAAGGTTCCTGGAGAATTGAGTCTTAATTGATATTGAGTAAAACACTTATTTTCAAAGTTAGGCCTTTCTTGCTTGGCATACAAATAGATTTCAGTGCAAAGAATCGGCAGGGTCCCAGGCGCAGTTTTGTCTGTTTTGCTAGGGCATTTTTGCTTTGCACGACAGTATTAAGAAGCAACTTTGTTACAAACAGTATTCTCTTTCGCACAATTGAACATAGAAGCAGTAAAAAAATGAAAATCTGGGATTCTAAGAACTTATAACCCAGAAGCAGATAATACTATGTTTCAGATCTTCATAAAGAAGTAGAGGAGGATTGCGAATGGCATTTCTCGATCACACTACAAAGTTAATTGTGGTTAAGATTTCAATAAATGCATTGAAAATTCAAGTTAACATTCGTGTAAATGATAAAAATAAAAAATTCTTTTAGTCACACCAGGAAAATAGAATAATGGCTCGCGACATGCCAAATCTCACGCCGCGGTAGAAATGAAGAAATTCGAGCACACTGAGTTTGACTCGAAGTTCTAGTTTAGTGTTGGTAAACACGATATAAGTCGAAGGAGAACATAATTTGGCTCGTATAGTTTCAGTTTATCGTAGGAGTGTGGTCAGCGTCATCTTAACTATTCAAGCGCCTTAGTGCCTATTTTATGTAATCGTCTAAAATTATTTTGCTACAGTTTTCCCTATTTGCTTTCCAATTGTCTTGTTACAGTTCCCTATTCGCTTCACAGACTGTGTCATCAAATACAGAAAAATCGAGTAGACCATGCATTGATTTGATACAGGGCTGTAGCTAAGGGTAGGCAGAGTAAGCACCCTTCTAGGGGCGCCATAAAAGCGCTAGGGAAAAATGTAATTTCTTCGTACTAAAAGAAAAGCAACTAAATAAAGGACAATGATAAAAATAATTCGTCAGTTTAAAACTACCCCCAGTACGAATTGGATTTTTATTGAAATTATGACTGACACAAGGACACTAAATTTCAATTGTCAGCAAATGTTTAAAATTCTCGAATTTTTGTAACAAAAGGGCCTATACGTGGAGATCATAAAGAATCTTACCAAATTGAGATAGTGTTCAGGTTAATTGGATTCTTTGTAGAACGCAAAACAGTTTATTGTTTTCCTTGTTTGTTGTTTGGACTAGGCAGTATCCAATTCTATATGCCGGAATTGCACGAGAATTCGGCTTCCCATACAAAATGCGTTATTGACTTAAAAGCTTTTCAAGTGAATATCGACCAAAATCACTTTGTTACTGAAGAAATTAAAAAAAATGATTATTTTCGAAACGGAAAAGTGGAAACATATTTTAAAATGCCTTTTGGACAGAATTTTGTTTTGCTTAGGAAACAATAAGGCGTTGCGAGGATCCGTTAAAAAACGGAAAAAAAAGCCATTATGATCCCATCATTAAACATCACATGAACTCGGAAAACGAATCGGAAAAGTTCTTCTCACCACAAATTCAAAACAAACCTATTGCCATATTAGTTGGAATTGCTGCCAAAATGTTATTTGTTATTTTGAATACAACTCCTGACTGTCTTAAACAGAACAACTTTCATTTATGATTAGATATGTAGAAAAGAATAAAGACGCGTGTACCACTGAAAAGCGATTTTTGAAGATTTTTAGAAATAAAGGAGAAAACCAGTTATGCTTTGGCTAATATCCTCGAAAAAGAATTAGCAGTTTTGGCTCTTAATATTCGAGATATGAAAGGCCAGGCCTACAATAATGGCGCCAATATGGCTGGGCAACATCAGGGTGTTCAGGCTAGAATATTATTAGAATATTGTTCCATGTTTAGCACACAATTTAAATTTAGTGGCGTTAGATAGTGCCTCAGCTAAGTATGACATAATCACCTTTTTTGGAACAATTCAAAACCTTTTTAATTTTTTTGCGCGCTCTACAGTCAGATGGGATAAGCTTAAATGTATGTTAAAATTAACATTAGAAGGATTTAGGGACACGGGGTGGTTTTTGAAAGCATTAGCCTTAGGAGCGGTGATCACTCGATTCAAAGGCCTTCTAGCACTTCTGCAAGAAATGACTGATCCAGACTTTTACTCTGAAGACACTAATCCTAAAGCAAAACGTTTTCAAAAAAACCTTAAGCATTTCAAATTTGTGATTCTTTTAGTTTTTTGATATTTTGATTTGGAAAAAAATTAATAAAATAATCTTTTGCTACAAATGAAGAATGTCGCGACGGTTCATATAATGTGCAAATATATCAAAGGATTACTGGGAAAAATCAAGAATTACAGAAACTACTGTTTTGCTAAAAGTGACAGAGCTGCTAAAGATATATGCCAGCATTGTGATATTTCCATAGAACTCAAAGAAATGCGCAAAAACAAAATCAAAAGAATGCCAGCCTGGAGAACTTGAAACTAACTCCAGATGTCAAACAAAGACAAATAATACTCCACGTTGTGGATTTCATAACTTCCCAATTATGTGATCGTTACGAAAAGTTAAATGAACTCTCAGCTGATTTTGAGTTTTTAAATGGTGCGTCGTTTTTAACGAGCAGCCTCAGAGACAAAGAAAAGTGTATTAAAGATTTGTGCATGAAATATCCGAGAGACTTAGATCCCGCAGAGTTTCTGTAAGAAGCTGAAAGTTTCTGATTCCAGGTCCAGGAGCTTTTTAAATTTCAAAGCCAAACTCCTTTTGAAATATTTTAAAATTTGAATTAAATTGATTTACTTGTAAAGTTACTTCTTTTCACTTAGTGGATTTGGGCACTCGCCTTTGGCTCGTGCGGCAAACTTTCCTTCTCGTGAAAAAAAGATACACTTTACTCACTTTTTGCATAAATAACTATTTTAACTATACCTGTCACGAGTGCCTCATGTAAAAGAGCGTTTTCCAAATTGAAACTAATTAAACATTTTTTAAGATTGGCTGTATCGAGAAAGACCGTCTCAAACAGCCCGAATCTCTATAGAGAGGTCCATCACTGATTCTATATTATTTGAAACATATATTTAAGAATTTGCAGTACAGAAAGCAAAAAAATTTTGTATCTGAAATGATTATTTTAACTAATAATTTAAATTTTTAAACGGATGTGCAAGTTGTTTAGTTCCTATAGGTATGTTAATAATTTTTGTGTTCCAAATATATTTTTAAATAAAACGTCATACAGTAAAATAAGTTCTTTCACTATTAGTGCGCTGGGGGGGGGGGGGGGGCAAAAATACGACTTGCCTATAGTAATATTTTGTCTAGCTGCGGCCCTGATTTAACAATCTGTCGAGCAGTACCTCCAAACTAGTAGTACCTAAGGCCTAAGTAGAGTCAGCTGCAGTCGCACAGAACCTTTTCAGTCTTGCTCTGATCGACGTGCATGCTTCTCGCAAGCCGTGACTATCATTTTCTCTTCTAGTCAGATTCCCGAGCCTGAAACTTCCCAGGCCTGACATACTCAACAGTTACCCAGAATTTCTATCACGGCCTTCGCCGCTCTTATGATCTTCCTCAGAGCAAACTGTGGGAATTTGTGGTTTCGAAAAGAACCCAAAAATACGTGAAGACGTGAGTTAAGACGTTAAAATCCTAAGGAGCGTTAACTATCTAGAATAAAGTCCTATTCGCAGAAGATGTAACTTGTATCAGCCAGCGTTTCATAAACTTTATTGTCGTGGGACACTTATTCAAATTTTAGTTTTTGGCAAAGCATTTGCTAACCTACAGTTAAACACATGCCTTTGTGGCATATTCTTATATAATTTCATTTCGTTCCTTTTATTTAATTTTCAACCGAACCAAAAGAGTTTGGTTACTAAAATCGATTTGTCTGTCTGTATATGTGATTTACCTTTTAGGTACTCCACATATAGGATGATTATATGATCTAGACGCAGAATTTACGCTGATTACGAATATGAAAGTTACATTTCGATATCTCAAACCGTTCTCGAGAAAATCGACTTTGAAAAATGAAACTATCGTAAATTAAAGATGGCGCAATAATAAAGTAAAAAATGAGTCATTCAGTCATTCAGCTTGTTTTGTTTAAGACAACTAATTTTAATGTTTTAAGTGTTCAGT
Organism: Ignelater luminosus; assembly: GCA_011009095.1. Lineage (NCBI taxonomy): Eukaryota > Metazoa > Arthropoda > Insecta > Coleoptera > Elateridae > Ignelater > Ignelater luminosus. The sequence goes on from VTPC01090886.1 coordinate 103,789, forward strand.
TTGCAACACATTGAGATACGCTCCGATTACTTGTAATCTTAGAATCGTTTTAAATAGAAATTTTCTTCTTTTGAGGTAGAATTGTCTTTGTCGGTCTTTATTCTCAAAATTGATATCTTTAAAAACGATTGCCATACAAATGCATCAGACTCGTTCGTGAAGCTATGTAAGAGGTGGTTTCCATACATCCTGGTCTTTTCAGGCAATATCCAATGAAGAAATCTAGATTAGATGGTTAGTCATATTTGGTTTTCTTACTGGAATCAAATACAAACTTTTATTTTAAGATTGATCTTTAATAATAGTTAACTTTATCTAGTTTGACTAAACAATCATTTCTAACATAGAAAATAATTAGGGAAGTTACATATACATAAATCAAAGCGGTTAAGAATAGAAGAAATGAGTTAATGGATGGTTTGGCTAAACTTACACTAATGTAAGTATTACCGCTATACGGCAGTAACACAAGGTGCTCACCAAATGAATATAATTTTATGCAATTAATTAAAATTTAATTTATTGGAATGCCGACCTAATTAGAATAAAGTATATGATCTCATATTTTCCTTCATACATTTGGAAGGATTTAGGAAAGTCATTTATATGGTGTTTGTTGGCTAATATAGGAGTAAAATAAAGGAAAACGTTTTTGTTCACATTTGTTTAACACTAAATTACTTAACTCACAAAACAAATAATTAGTGAAGAATTTACTCGGGAACATTATGTTTGCATGTTGTGTTTCATGTTATATGCCATATTAGCAGTGTATTTAGGAGTTTTCTTCTTTTAGCGAAAACTGGAAACAATAACGAACTATTCTCATTGATGAGTACATACTATATTTAAGTTCATTCTTAAAATATTTACTCTAAAATTAACATAACATTCAATGATTTATTTTAGTATGATTCACAGCATGTAAATACATCTAATTAAGCTATTAACATTAATTGACACGAGGAAATTCTTCAAAACAATTTGCCTTTAGAAAAAGATGGATGCAATAAATAAAAACTGTAATTATTTATTCATGTTGGTATTTTTTTCCTAAAAATTTCAACAGGCTACCATAAGGTAATCTGATAGTAGTGCTCATACGAAATTCTAGAGACGTAGCGGGTAATAAAATGATGTAAATAAGTACTCGTGTGCCCGTGGATAAGTAAATCTGGCATGTGTTTTTGTGTTCTTTAATCTCTTCAGCGACAAGAGTGTTTGCAGACGAACTTTTTAAGTAATACTTAATGTTGTACAGGATATGATGATGTATTTGTTCTGTTCAATATTCACGCAAGACGGAATACAAGAACGGGCACGCGAAACACGTCCTAACAGCTGAAGACTAACCTACAAATAACCTAGGATTCTCGAGTTTCATTCATAGACGGTGTTAATTAATTCTAACATTGACAGTTCACGCACCTCTCTGTATTTAACATACGCGATCCCATGAATATGAATAAAACGTAGTTGTCTCCTTGGAGAAGAGATATATTATGATTTTAGTTTTAAATATGTTCCAAGTTCGAAGAACAGCACAATTAAAATTCGGGTATATTGTACTATCAGGGTCAACTGGATAGAAGAGGTGTAGCTATTGTGGAGGGCTATTTTTTATGTATCCGGTCAAAGGAGTTCCACTAATATACCAGTTCCGAACCCACGAGGAATAACCTTTTTTTGCTATAAATTGGCATTACCCTTCTAGAAAAAAAATAGGTTTAATCATTAATGACGTGGATATATTGGAATCTGCTAGTGAAATGTGTGGTATTATACTATATGGATCACTACGAAATTATAACATACCCAAATTAAGACATCAGTATGAACATGATCAAAGTTATTCAACTTGGAATAATTAACATGCTAATATGTAAGATGTGTCTAATTTTTTGTTTTTAATATAAACTTTATTTCAAGTGGATTTTCAGATAGCTTTTGGCATTTTCCGCATCAAACAGGTTTTATTGCTTACGTAATTCTGCTTTTATCTTTGTTCTATTTTGCCGAAATAAATAACAGAAATTAAAATTACCCCAAGATGTTAAAATAAACAGTTAGTATGCTGTCGTATATTAGAACTAATTGGCTGTAATTACCAACTACAAATTCATTCAATAAAAGAAAGAAATACACTCATACAGAAAGTATTCTGAAGTGAAATGTTTGCAACTTATTCATTCAGCTTTTATTGATAAAATGAACATGAAAGTCTATTCAAAAATCGGAACGATATAAGTCTTGATTCAGCGTAACTAAAACCACCAAATACTACACTACAAACAAAGACTGCTTGCGTCAATTATCAAGAGAGCAAAATATTAGGAAGCATAAACAATTTAAAAGTTTAACCCTCAATCAATCAGTTTCAGTTGCGTAGACTATATACAGCTTTAAACAAAACTAGCAAAGATCAGAAAGCGTTTTAAACCCAACTATCAGTACCTATTTAGATTGGTACAATGCGAATGAAGATTTCCCCCATTTGAGTGACTTCAGGATTTCCGGTGGCTAACCAAGAGAGGGTCACTTCAAAGAGCGGTGTCCGGGGTGAGTTCTGTTCTTTAGAACCTAGTACGCCCTGAAGCAAAATAAAATCTTTGAGTCCTCTTATCCCGTACGAAACAATCCAAACATCAAACTGCGCCTGTATGATGGTGCGTCCTGAGGTAGCCGCCTTACTAATTTAATTTCTGAATCCTAACACCTGCCCTGGCAGCATTAATAATAAAAACAACAAGATACGTCTTTCACCAGACAAAAACGAGCATTGCTCATGCAATTTCTACGTTTAACAGATTTTTCCCAGATTTGAATTTGAAGCTAAAGGGAATGATCCTATGCATAAATTTAAGTGTTGAAACTCTTTTTCTTTTAACCATACAGTTTTTGATATTGTTACTGATTAAGGGTGTCCATCTAGATAACTTTTCTCCATACATACAAACGCAAACTTTGTCATTCACGGATCTAAGACAGATGTACTTATTCTTTGGTTAAGATTCTGGTAAGAGTTCAGTGCAAATCGTACGCCAGAAATTTCTGTTTAGTTCTTCCTTCCTTACAAGCCCAATCCCTAAGACAGCTTCCAACTTACTTATGGAGATGCCTTGTTCAATCTCAAACCTAAGAAGAATTCACCGAAGCAAAATCACGAAGCAAATAAATCTTCTTAATCTCGGATATTACACTCTATAAAGACGTAGACAACCATCATGCAAATGTAAGGTTGCACAAGTAACACTTGTTTTTCTCTGATGCAAGAGGCGCTTTGTTGTTCGTATACCATCCTGACCTTCGCTCTTCCTATAAATTGCCATTTTTGACGGAAGAAAGCTTCGACTTCAAAATCGACCCGCCTCCAAATGATGTGCTCATATAACTAAGATCGCAGGATGTAATCTGTTTTCCCCTTCTATGTGTATCTTCTGTAAAAAAGTCTTTGATCAATTTCGGTGTCTTGCTTATCATTTCTGCTAAATAACTACTGCCTGTTGGTGTAAAACAGGGGGACATAGGACACTTTCAAAATCCCCTTTCCTTCACAAAACTGCTGCATAGGATACATAAGAATCTCTTCATCTTTGTACGTTAGCTTTTGTTGCACAAGATCAGTAATCAATTAAGTTTTTCTCCACTTTAGAAATTCAGCCGTCTCTTATATTAAGATGATTATTAACAAAAAACTTATTGTTCAACTACGACAGTTTCTGATCCAGCCTAGACAAACTTTATTTGAGAATCACCCGAAGCCTATAACCAAAGCAGTTACAAAATCAACAATCCTAACGATAAATGCAACTTTAAGCAACCTGTTTTGAATTCTGGTTTTGCTACAGATTCGTTTCTTGCAGCGATTCAAATTGGTCCTGTTTACACGTTTCCTACCTTGGAGGGTTTGCAACATTTATTCAGCAATGCTCTGTATTTAATTTGTTCTTGAACTATAACAAATTAGTTCAGAAGTGACAAAGAAAAGATGTAAAGATTTCATGTTACCAAGGTTTAAGTTGATAGATTCTTAAGACTATGGAAGTTTCCAGCATGGGATAAAGACAGAAATCAGTTCAAACTTTATGACTGGATAAGAATTTCCAGAGCTAAAAGCTAAAAAGGTAGAAAAACAAAGGATGTGTAACTAAAATCGTACGATTGGCATCTAGATTGTAATGAGGCTGGAATAAAAAATCTAGACAAGAGATTTTGTGTCTGTTATTGGCTACAGTCTTCCTTCTTTATTCCATTACAAACAAGTCATTATGGAAAAAAGGTTGTCAAACAGGTTCAGTCACACTTAACGTGCTTGGTCTTTTATACAAAGTTTTGTTGTGAGGTTTCTAGAAGTGTTTTCCACCCAAAAAGTAGAAATGCATTGCCTTGCGTCACCTTGGGTGGAGAATGTTTTAAAAGGTACTGATGCAAATACATCCCTTTTGCGGCACTCAAGATAGCTGTAAAGAATTGTAGTCGATAAAGAAAGACTTACAACACATTTATGACAGATATTATGAAGACCAAGGTTTTTGGTAGCAGAACTGTAGGGTGCATAAGAATCGCCGGTGTAGCAAACTCTTAAAAACCACCTCCTTTATTTTCTGTGGACGCTCATTGAAAGTTCACATCGGATCCAAACGCCGAATGCTGCCGTCACGTAATTTTTTGGAAAGATAAAGCTTTGAACTCGAACTATAAGTAGGTGAAGAAGCAGTTCGTAAATCACTCTTTACTTGCTAAGACCTGAATTCACTGACCAAAATATCTGAATGCTTTCTTCCTCATGGCAAACATTTTATGAGGTCTGTTCACTGTTGTAGATGTAAATTAAAACATAACTGTGTAATGTTAGAATTGATAAGCTCCTTGAACTAGTTGTAGATAAGTTCTCAAGTCAAAGTTTGATTACATATAACTTTTTTTAAAATTTTTACATATTATTTGACTCCCTCAACAAAGCCTCAGAAGAGGCAAATCAAGGGAAGAATTTTGAAGAAACTGCTCAAAAAAGCGTGATCAGACTGAAGCACATACCCAGTCTATAGAAATCAACAAAAGTGATCATGAATCAAGGGAAACCATTACAAGAAGTTATCTCCTATATCGTTGCTTTCCAGTAATGTCAAAATTGTTTGAGAAACTCTTGCTCACAATAAACACTCGACAATAAACCAAGTGCACAGAATTACTAATTAAAAAAAATAAAATAAATGTTTCTTGACGTGTTTCAAGCCTTTAATGAAGTCTGGCACAAAAGACTGTATTAGAGATTAGAACAGACGCTGCCCAAAGAACATCGCTAACTATTAAAATCATATCTAACAGGTAGAACGTTTTGATTAAAATAAAATGATCAGATGTCAGAACTGAAAGATGTTCACGCAAAAATGTCGCAAGGGAGCATATTAGGGCCCATCCTGCATTGCTAGTGAGTGTAACGAGCCATCCATACTAGAGAAGTCTCGAACGGACTCGGCGTTGCCGGTCGAATATACCGAAGGAGTCTGGAACAGTCCGACCATCGAATGCACGAGAGAAGGCGCAAACCCTCTAGGCTCATCGAGAGGAAAAATTGATTGAGCACATGCTATGGAGTCATTTTAATGATTGTTTTAGTGACAATAGGTAGTTTTTTCTTATGATTAAAGGTAATAATAGGTAATGCAGTATGGGAGATATGAGCTAGTGGTGCTTGTTGCGTTGTGTTTGGTCACGCTTGGGTAGTTTTAGACGCTCGTGTTTTGTGACATTTTACCCTGTGTTTCTCTTTAATACATTTCAGGCATGTTGTGCTAAATTTCTGTTTCAATAACATAAATTACAGGGAAACTCCCATTCTAAACGAATCTGCTAAACTCGAACAAATAGACTTTCTCGTGCGCTTACAAGTAGCGTAAACTTTCATTCAAATTTAGGAACTATCTAGAAACACACTGTGTATAAATTATTAACTTTTTTATTTATTGAACGATAGACGTGAAACTTGCACACTATATAGGGAAAACCCCATTCTAAACGGACCTGCTAAACTCGAACCAATAGATGTTCTTGTACGCTAGTCAATGGCGTGTATTTCCATTCAAACTAAGTAACTGTTTCGAAACACCCTGTGAATACGGATGAAGATATCGGTAAGCACAAGATTGTTTCCTACTCTACCGTCGACGGTCTTTTTGACGTTGCAATCAGATTTCCTATGGCAGGCCACCCCTGAATTCTTCCCATTTAACCCAATGTAAAATAATAGAGAACGTAGAGGTGTGTTGCAAGCGCTTTGTTGCCCTTGCATATCTCTCCATCCGGATTGTTTTAGCATTACCGTACCGATAAAGATCCCAGCTACCTTTCTGCCTATGAAAGAGCTTAATCCACCTATTTAGAAGGGCGTCAGTAGCGTGCAAAGTCGAGACACATTCGTCACTTTTTCACTCGTCCCGGGCAAACCGTAGAAAATATGAAGAAATAATTATTCCATATGGATCCACAAACGGGTCCTCATCGATCCCCGTTTTAACATTGGATTCATCGGTTACACGGAGCCCAGGCCAAATAACACTCCTTAAAAATCAGGATTTCCCCTATTTAAGTTTGACGCAGGTGGTAGATGTAGTACTACGCAGCACATCGATTGGTGCCTATTTCGCGATTAAGTACCTCCAAATAAGCACTTCAGGTGGGGCTAAAGGAGGTCTCGCTCCCCTCCCCCCAGCTCCAGACCCAGGGTGTTTGAATTTCTGAGATGTTTTAATTGGAACGTGTATATTGGCTGAAACCTTCCCTTCTTCTTTTGACCATACGGTGGTCCATTTTGCACTAGTTTTGGTTGGTCGCTTTTTTGACCCTGAAGATGGATAGCCCCATTGATATAAACCGTTTTGATTAAGTACCACAAATAAGGACGCTGTAAAACGCCAAAAATACATCAAACCGTTTTTTACGAAATAGCTGTACCGAAAAACAGTTAAAGTCTCATGCCAATACGACTTTTAGTTTCCGAGGTACAGCGCAAAACGCTTCATTGTTGGTTTTCCGGTGGTGGAGGGAGCATAACAGAAGCGAATAGGATCATTTTTGTGTACAGGTGGGCTACGTTCAGAAATAGGGAAATGAGTGAGTGATAGTAAGGTGAAAGGTGACTGACGTCACTGGCAATGGGACATTGAGTTGACCTTCATTTCTGAACGACATTCGCGAGCGAAGTGCAGCGAAGTGTGAACGTGATGATGCTAATGCTAATATTGCATTTCTATTATAATTATTGCTATTACGTGACATGATTATATTTCTGATGACAGCCAAATTATAGTCAGTTAGGTTATAAATGATGTTCACCCGTTGCTCACCCTAGTCCTGACTGGGTAGACAAAAGCGTAACATTAGCGTTATTCCAACGACTTACTGAACGAGGGCGAGGGTGAGGCTTCTCTCAATCGCCTGTATTTTTGAGAGTGCAGAGTCACACAAAGGTTACACAAACTTCACTCTGGGTGTGATTCTAAACCTAACCCTGCTGAGAAAATATAACTTTACTCGCAGCGTATTTATTCCGACTGACACTGAACGCCTAGGCATACTATGCTCACAGCTCACAGTAGCGCATGGGACGGGGATAAGAGGAAGCTGAAAGTAAACAAAGGGACCAGAGTAACTGCCGGCAACATCGATTTTATTGTTATTTGTGATCTCAAGTATAAGAATCCGAGCATAGTTGCCGGTCCTCACATTTTACATACTCAACTACCTTAGGCGCCTGCACAGAAACTGCAAAGATCCATCGATAACTTTATGACTGAAAAAAGAAATATAAACTCCACAACAGGAAAATAGATGCAATTTAGCCAGAGTTGGAGAAGAAAAACTGATATGGAAAAGGCACATCAAAAAGGAAATGAAACTTTTGATGATTGGAAGAAATACTACCATAAGAATGCATAACTAACTACTAGTGTCCAAATCTGAAAGCCTGTATGGACATATGGATTCAGCTATTAGGATGCACTGCAGAAAGTAACAGAAGAAAAATCAAAACTTTCTAAAACAGGGTGCTCAGAAATATTTACAAAGCTTCCTGGTGCAGTAGAGAACGAGACATCCACAGGGACGCAAATATCGATAACGTTATGGAAAAATAAGCAGATTTAAAAATAAAGGTATAGCCTATACAAAGCATCCAAATGAGGAAGTTCTACAACTGCTAGACAGTGGTAGCTTAGTGCTATATCTAAAGAGAAATTAAAAGAATTGACTCAAAATTGGCTTTCTTTTATACAAAATTGTAAATCGTATAATCAAGGACTATATAATTAGAAAATCTTAATTAGAGTTAATCTCAATGTATATACGAAAACCTTCTATTTATTAATAAGTTTCAATAAACTCAGTATAGAAATTCATATTCTTGAAATGACCTTGACTCAATTTAATAATGCATTAAATATTTGAAATTTTAATTTTCCTAAAACAGCATTAAAATCTATCGGCATACCCAATTTATAAAGCGATATACCTTTGCTATGAATAACCTTTTTATAAGAAAAAAATAATGATGCCTTACATAACAATTACATGAAAATTAACCATATAATTTGATATGCATCTGATGAAGATTAACAACAACATCAATTGAATTCAAATAGTATACAAAATAATGGCAAGGACAAACTCAGGGAGGAAATTATATTTTGTACATACCAAAGCACATACATTGCATGAATTTAATTTAGACAAATTCTCCTTGAACCACGTCACGAGAAAATCTCTCTTGTAACCTCGTCTTTTTATAACTTCTAGCTGTTGTAGAAATTTTGCCTTTTAAACTAGGGAATTATTACTAGAGTTTCACTTTACGACGTTTCAGAATAGCACTCCCCGCTGATAATTTTACAACAGAAATATACTTTACAACTTAATTTTCTGAATTGCTTATTCTATTGCCTTTTGGTAGAAGAGCAATATTGTGTTGTAGTACCTAACATTATTTAGTCTAAGGAAAAGCAAATACCAAGAAATTTTATAATGTTACAGTCTTGTCTACGTTTGTTAAGGGATGAGAATGAAAACAAAGTTATCTGTGGGAAATAAACTAACATGTTTAATATAACTTTTTTGTTGGTTTGTATGTTATTTACCCTGGGGTGGGAATTAAAGAACGCGACATTATGGGGTGTGAAATTTTTGACTTCTTCCTGGATACTATTAATAAGTAGCTGAAGAATTTACAATATAAACAGAGATAATTTATGAAAGAAGAACCGAAAACAGGATTTGAATAAGCAGATCGATTCCTAATTAAAAGGAATGGGTCTTTAATTTTATTAAAATGATTACATTAGGAATTTATAAAAATCCTACAGGTATTTCAAGGGAAACCATAAATAATTCATTAATAAAACTAAAGAAATGTTTCACACGCTGTAAAGCTAGTACACATGTTTATAAATAGATATGAGGCATCAGCAGATTGCATGTTATGCAAAAATTTAACCACAAACTGCAGCTTCACATGGCTAATAATATAATGTCTTCTATGAAAAATATTAATATTATTATAGTTTAAATTTGTTGTTAACGCCACGCTAACGGTCTTGCATACCTGAACTAGGATACATGAAGGTTAAGTTACATTGTTGCAGTCGTCATTCATAAGAATTCCATAGAAAATATTGTGTTTGAATGTATTTTTAGTAGAATTGTTTAGCGTGGTTATTAGAAATTTTAAATAATGTTTAATTTATAGTTCAAATAGGAATGATGACACAAATTTATGAATGGACGATCGTATTTTTGCGTTTTATAGATGATCTTTAACCACATTATTTTTAACATATCTAGTCCAGCAACGTCGATATAATTTATCACCCGGAATTGTAAATAAATATTTTTTAAAATATCGAGGGTTAAATTTCTTGTAAACACTGCAGTTTATATTGCAACATTTTCACTGTACTTATTATAGAAATTGTTTTTATTGAAATTTGCTATTATATTGTAACGATGTCCAACATCTAAACCTAATTTATTAATTGCAAGCCTTTTCTTTATTTTGAAACTGTAATAAGAGACAAAAAGATCTAGAAAGTAAAGTTATCACTGATTCAATAATCAAAATTTTCTCCTTGCCCTAGGACCAATCACACGGCATTATTTCTGCTGGCCCTATTCTTTCTTTACTAAAACCATTCCTTTTGCAAATTTCATAGGTTGCTGATATCTAAAAAAGTGTGCATCTTTATCTAGGAAAATTTAAAGTCTGTCGTCTATTCTGCTAAACTGACCTAAAGCCGTAAAGTCCTAAAGGTAGGCAGAAGTTATACCAAAGTTTGATTTTTTATGCCAACTTTCTTCTTTAGCCAATTAGTAGAACTACGAAAAGTCCTTTAGGAGACCGCCTCGTCGCCAAGAATTTTTGCAAGTTGGTGTACTGGTAGATAACTACCTTTCCTTGCCACCACTGCCAAAGAAATTCACAATTCAAACAGCCCTTGCAGTTTTATCATTATAACATCAAAACCTACTTTTTAACTCCAAAATTAATTTGTTCGAAGGTTTTTGCTTTGCAAAGTGCTGAAACAAAACTCTTAGAAGAACTTCGAAAGCTAGAACAATCTCGTTGTTTTGATCGTATCTTATTTAACCGTTTCTTGATAAAGACGGAGTACACACCTGCTTTTGGTGCTGAAAAAAGGTATTCAAATCCAAACTACGATAAAACTGACATCTGCCTTCAAATATTCTTAGTAAGATTCAAAACACTTTTTAATTTATCTACAAATCGCTTTGTTTTTTTTGCTCTTCCTGGACATAGTACAAAGTATCCACACCGTGTTGATCAATCACTATGTGGCTGTTAAGTGAAAAAAGATTACCAACTCGAGAAAGCTATCTTCCAATGTAAAATTTTGTTTGGAAAGATTCTTCTAGCAGTGCAACTGGCTGGTCAGGCCGTCCCATCGTCCACTAAAGAAGTGATGACAAATCTCGTGTCAGTCTGATAGCGGCAAGTGCTGAAAAGGAAAGGCATGTTTTTCTCGCTGCAAAGTTACAGCTTACAGACTCTTTGAAAGAAGTGCAACTTACTTCTCTAATAGACCAGACAAAAATCAGCAATAAAGTTTCAAGGTACTGTACTACTACATACCAAAACTTAAATCTGGGACACAAACTAACTTGTTCGCCTATTCATACTGCGAATGATGTCTCTGAAGTGCATGAACTATCCGCATATAGCATATGTTGTTGCTTGTTGAGTAATTCATACATTGGTAACGTACTATATCATCTTGCGGAAAGACCTTACTGTTGCCATTTCGGAATTCGCCAGAACGATCTGCCAACCAGGATCATCCCAAGATTGATCTATCATTCTGAAAAGTAACTGCTCACCATAGAAGTATGCAAGCATCTTACTAATTTGGTCTTATCACATTTATCTGGCCAGTTTCACTTTTTAAAAAAGCATTCTGTGTATGAAGCGGAGACAAAGTCTTAAGGGACGGCCGAACTTACTTACTGGGATACTGGGAAGATATATATACATATAACCAATATTCCGTAGTGATTGTTCTTGTATTTCTAAAATTATCTATAAATGTTCCGGTCGCGTATTACCTACTATAAAGTATTCAGAATCTACTCACTTTTCGGTAGAACTGCTAATGGCAACATGTGTTACAGTTGTCATGTCATTTTGAAAAACTGCCACCATCTTACTTTTTGGGTTGATTTGAAAAAGAACACTGCGATTTATATTTTTTAAAAGGTACTCCAAGCGAGTATACCGAGCATCATGCTTGTATTGTCAAATGCAGTATTTGGATAGCCTGCAATATGCAATATCGAAATAAGGAGCACAACCATTAGGAGCAGAAATATAAAAACAAACAATTAGAGTTGCGCCGATCGATGGCAGGCTGCCTAAGAGAAATAATATGGAATAATAAATACACGAAGATAGATAGTAAACTCAATCTGTTGAATAAATACAACAAAGAAGGTCAAAAAAGACGTAAATAAAGAAACACATGAATAATAAGAAAATCTTACTGTGCAAGATTCAGCAAAGTAGTTGCTTAGAAGAGAAGAATGGAATGAAAACGTAGAAAGGATGGAATATGTACTTTAGGTGATGAAAGAAAAAGAGAAGAGAAAACGTAGACGCGATGCCATATCAAGGTCAACTTCAAACGACTATTTGGGTAAAAATAAAAAATTCTAATTCAAAAATTAAAAATTAATGTTTAATCTGGTATAAACCTCAAAGCTATCTAAAGAAGAAGAAAATCAGTTCTCGTAATTGCAGAGAAACAACTAGAAATAATGCAAAATGTAGCGCAGGAATATCTTTTGAGTCACCTCAAACTAAAGACTAAACATTGATTATTGAGAGACTGTCATGGTACTATTCTATGCCAAAAATGCCTAAGGTATCACATTAAGAAGAAACGGAGTGATATTACGCACTTTATAACTATACCCTCAGTTACGAGGTTTAATTGCTTCGAGGTTTTCCCTAGCCTTGGACCCGTATGCCTTTTTTATATCATCATAATTCTGTAATTTCCATCATACAAAAGAGAAAATACCAGGTGTGTAGTTTGTTCTATTCCAATTTGGAATGCCTCGGGTACCCATAAGCGCCGCGAGAGAGGGCCTAATTTCTTTCCGAGAATCTAACAGTAGATTGATTGCAAAGGCGGCAAAGCACGTTATTTAGTCTGACAGCCTTTTCGCATCATAATTGAATACTGGATAACGATTTCATATTTACTTCGTGCATAGGAGAATGAAACAAAAAAATGCAAACTGTAGACCATAACAAAGACAAAATGCCTTCGTAATGTTTTTTGTTACATTTTCATTACAATGAGGCCACTTTAGTTACACACTTCTTGTTCGTATACCTTTACCTTATCTGTAAAAGAATTTATGATGAGGTTTAAATTTCAAAACTTTAATCTAGTCTGAAGTCAGGTCTGCTTATTGCCTTTATCTCATGCAGCATGCTGGCACCCTCACTATTCTATAGTCTATGTATCAGCTCAGATTTTGGTAGCATGAATGTATATTATTACATGTTGTTCTGCATATAATTTTTAGATCAAGAGATTAAACCAAAAATTGAGATTACTAGCTTTCTTTCATCATGTGTGACTCCTTGTTTTTAAGATATTGAATTGCAAACATAAAAAGTCAGTATCAAATAATCTTTGAACTAAAGAACCACCACCTGAGAAGATTTTGATTTCTTGATAGCCCAATTTCTTCCTGTGTAGATCCTCGCAATTATTGTATCCTGTTTATGTATGTCACTTCTTATTGAAGAACAGATCAAATGTTGGGAAACAGTAAGGGACAATCTGAATCAAACAACCCCTGATTGAAAATACTCTTTTCCGACGAAATTGTTGTATAAATCAGGTAATACTTTCGTTCTTGTACGTACTCGCTTCTACTGCCAAGAACGAACACAGTTTTGTTGTTTTTGTCTTGCCAATACTTTTCTTTAAGTCTTGAGTTAAAAACACCAAGAAGATCCAGAATTCAGAAGAACCATTATGGTTTAATTTCCCTACTTTGAAATGGGCAGCATTAAAAGTTGCATTCAAGTGTAGAAGTTTCTAGAAGGGGCGAATGCAAGTTTTGCGATAAAAAGGCAATCAACTCTTGGAAGTTACTTGGTTTGGGGAATCAAAACCTCCGGCTTACCAAATGAAAATCGCTAAATATTTTAAACCCCCCTGCAGAAGATCCTGCTTGTACCTGTGCTGGTACCTTCTAATTTCTTTTAAAATTGTTACTGACAAGGTCTTCTTTAAAATAACTTACAACACTAAATTTTCTATATACTGAATAATAGATCCGCAATAAAGAGTACTAGACATTGACGTTCACTGACTTAAAATAGTTACAAACCAGATATTTTTGTTAATGAACCTGTGCATAGGCGTCGGCAAAATGTATTATGGGGAGAGGGATCCGAAGATAAAATGAGCCACCCTATTTCTAGGTAGTTTGAATATGTTTGTGCTAAAGATTTGTTTGGGAGACGTTTAAAATAAAAAGTAAAACAAGAATATTGAAGTTTTGGCTTGTTGCCAGCACTGCAATCACTGTCGTCAATTAATGACATTTGCAAGCCATGTCTTCTTTCCTCCAAGCAACAAACGACTGCTAATTTATGGTATAGGCTTATCTTACCCAGTTTCTGACCCGCTTTGCCCGCTCGAGGAGAACAAAACAGGAAATTTTCATAATTTGCATTTTGTAAAGCAAAAATACTTTTCTTTCCTTTTTGCCTTGATAAATCGATGACTGAACCCACGTAATTGTTTTAATGAACTCAGATAAGGACAAGACTAAGTACAATGACGTAAGATTGAAAACTGGCCCATTATGCCTTAACCTCCTACAGAAGTGCAAAGTATTTACGCAAGTCGAGACGATTAAGGTAAATTTATTTGCGAAGACTTAATGAATACTAACCTGAAATAAAAGGACAAACTTGGTGGTGAATTACAGCTTCAAGAATCAGCTATGAATTATAGGTTTTGTGGCTGTTTTTCTACAATTATCTTTTTATTTTTGAAAATATATGCTAAAACACCAATCAAGTCATCAAGGGAGGTCTGCAATGTTGCATCTTACCCTAATCCATTCTCCTTACTTCTTGCACAATCTTTAAAAATTTCTCTGTACTCTTCTTTTCGTTGAAACATGTAGTAACTCTCTTTAGATCTCTGCACAGGTCGAAACTTTAGGACCGACTTAATCTAACTCAATCGCGATAAATTCAACGCGATCTTAAAAATATTCTTGGCAAAACCCAAAGAGTCTCTTCACTCTATCTAAAGATCGATTCGAAATAACACACTGGCATAAAAAACAGTGCAATTCAAACAGTGGGGTATAGGCTCAAAGATTGCAAAGCCTTAAAAGTTATATCTCTGAGCTGTGAAGTGAGCTGCTTGAAACATATAGACTTAAGGTCTTTTTTATTTGCAAATAAATTCTATCTGCCATCCAGGGTCCATATGCCTGTGAACTAATCTAATTATAATTAGTTGACATGCTCATCAACGCGCCAACATTTTTGATTGTGAAGATTCTACTTTTCACTTGAAAATTCCAGAGTTTATGTAATAGTAGAAATGATTTGGTTTTGCCACAAAGATAATCCCCAAAGCATATTAAGTATTTAAGTATTTTGTTAATTCGAATTGCCAAAAGCATGGAATACATAAATGTACAAATATTAAAAACATTGACTGTTTATTACTTCCAATGGTAAACAAACATAATTAAAAGTTCTTTATCTGTTGATATCATCACTTCTTCCGAATCTTAGCCGTTCGAATGATCTAGATTCTAGAAGGTACAAAACTGTATTGTGCTGTTTGTTTTGCATCTTAAAACTTTTAGTGTGTCACACTCAAATAATCATTTTTTACGGAATGCTCTAGCATAATGCTAATTTTATACATCGGGTAAATTACTTATGTTAGTATTTACACTAGAATTCCTAAATCCGAATATGTAGTTGCAGCCAAAAATAATAATTTCTTCAAATTATTTTTCTCGAGGAAATGTTTAAAAAAAGTAGCTACAGGATTTTCCTAGTAAAGAATGTCGATCACGATCTACCACAACTTCCCGCCATTATAATTTCTTATAAAAAAGCATTCGTCTGGTATGTTCTTGTTTACAACTTCTACAACATATGTTTGAATCGATTAATTTCCAGTGATTATTGTTATAAGATTACTATTTAATAAATTAATCTCGACTGTTTTTTGTAACTACGCGAAATACAGTTTATAGTAATTTTCTTTTGTGTAAAACTCGTCTGGGTGGTTATATATTGTAAAAAATGACCCTAGGCAGTGTCGGCAAAAAGTAAAATACAAACAAAAGAGGCCCACCAGTATACGAAATTAGTTCAGAATCCTTGAACCCACTGACATAAACTTTTTTGTACAACTTTTTATGTTAATGAATATTACGTTTTTCGTGACTCTATGAGTCTCTGTGTGATTTCCCTTTACGAGACCGGAAATTTTCGAGTATGTGAAATGCAAATTCATTTGGAATTCTGTGAAGTAACAAGTCATAAAAGCCACTAGGAATGTGCCTTTTTTCTATTTTAGTATTTATAGTCGTAGATCCTAGCCAAGATCGTTTCTTTTTCGAGAAAGAAAGGATTAAGTTTTATAGCAAAACATTGTGTTGTTTCGGGTTTTTAACAATGGGGAAAAATAGTAAAATTCGAGTTGAACTTCTTTTAATAATGCCGAAATGGGAACCCATCAATTTACATTTGATCTTTTAAATCTTGATGGCGCCTGCGATTACCATACAGGTAGAAAAGATATTTTTGAAAAATATAATCGTTCGGTCCGTTAATATTTGGCAAATATTAAATTAGGTCAGTCCTAGTTTAGATGTTCATATCGGTTGTTAAGATAAAATGATTGGAATTTTAGGTTAAATAAGATTGTAGTTATACAGGGTACTTTAGAAAAGTTTGTTTTATGTACTACATACAATTGTTTTTCGTAAATTCTGTATTATCATAACAGTTTTGGTACGGAGAAAGAACCTAGAATTTAATGAAGATTAGCCAAACATTCTGTTGGTCGACTGTTTATTGACTACAGGAATGTATTATAACGCACATACATTTGTTTTGCTCTGATGGAGTAACAGTGACACACTTTTAATCTCATTTTTATTTTGTATCAAAAACAATAGTATGATCGTAAAACCTTAGCTCCTTGCTTTTGGCACTGACAGATCAATACTTTTGGGGTCTAAAATTCATATGTAGGTATGTTGTAAATTGTAAAGATTCTAACAAATATCCGATTAGAAAATTATAAATTAGGATTTTTCCTGCAGTACTTGGGGCTAAAACGACATTTTTACAGTTTATCGTTCCTTCTGTTATAGAGAAACGTGGAAATCTCCTTACGCACTTATCACTGACATAACTAGCAAAGGAGCTACGGTCTTGGGACCGTCTCTACGGACCTACAAATTGCTTGGTGAATTACAAATGTCTGAAAATTTCCGTAACAATCTGGAGAGCTGCGAGAATCCAGGATCTTACAAGCACCAGAAGCCTGCCAAAACAAGTATCGGCAAGTTTTCAGAAAATTAAGCCTTTCATAAAGATTCTGAGTTTTGTAAAATTCCAGATAACCCTGCAAAGACTTGATGCCTACAAAAATCGCACAAGAATTGGGGTCGGTAAGAATTTGGAGCGTCGCAGGAAAACAAAAGTACATATAAGATGACATATCTTGTTGAAATACACTTCTAACAATACAAGACAGATTCGTACGCCTTTCAAATTCAAAAAACTGCTGAGAAATTGCAGATTTCATTTGTTTTTTTAAAATTCGAATTTACCGACGAGCATAATGGTTGTTCATTGACTCGTTTATGCAAAGAGGTTTCATTGACCTAAATAAGATCTTTTGAATACCATCGGCTGATTAATTCATCCCATCATGATTTTTCTAAACTTATGGTGGGAAACGATCTCTCCTACGTTCAGTGTTCGACTCTATAACAGACCAGAAGTTGTGAGCTCTAATTTGTAATGTTTGGACCGTGGGTTAGCCACCGATTAATGGGCAGAGCGTCACAGTATGCAGAAAACTCAGACGAAGAGGTCCTGAAGAAGTAAAGCAACGATATCCAAAGGAGGATATCTAGAACAAGGATACCTATTCTTTCTTCTTAACGATTTCTGATAGATTTATAAGTAAGAAACTTCTAAGTTGGAAGAAGTGAATGTCCCTCTTATGCGGAACCATAAACTGAAGGTTTCGCTAGTTTCACGGTCTGTGGTCTAGAAATGTCTGACATAAGACGAAAGTATTGCAAAAGGACTAAAACGTGGTAATTTCAGATTATATTAAACAATCGAGTGAAAACTTCAATCACTCATCAAACTGTGTAGAAACTAAGGCTTCGCGTACCAAACAAGTTACTAATATGTTCTAGACGGTAAACTTCTGAATCAGAATGTGGAGTAGCTCAAGCTAAAAATACATTTCAGAATATCTCCGATGGTTTTTTTTACCAATAGGCGATGAGGCTGCCAAAAGTTTTTGTAACAGAAGAAGATTAATTATTTTTTTATTATTAAGGTGTAAAATGATGAAAAGGTTTCACGATAGGAGGGCTTTGTGCTAGATGCACCACACTAGTGAAATTTATTTCGTATAATTTAAAGAGAGGTAGGATTAATATTGAGATCAGAAAAAAATCGAAAAGTTAGAACCAAGAGAAGATTAGAAAATTTCCGTCATTCTGATTATTGTTAGTCACAAGAAATGAAAGTAGGACTGAATTGGATATCAATTTCTGTTTTTCATTCAATACAATCTCAAACCTGTATGGTCGATATCATCAGGAATAAAAATATTAATGCTATACCACAGAAAACGAAAGGCAACAGTTTTGATGTTTTTAGAATTTATTTACAGATTGCCAACAAAAAGTATTTTTGGGCCTTTTTCAAGGCATGTGTCGTTCTCGATTAAAAACAGATTTCCTAAATAGTAGTTACCGTGTTGATGTACTGGTCGTACATTTGAAGTCCTCCTGATATCTGTCTTATTTTTACCAAAGATAAGTAAAAGAAATGGAGCCTCTTGGATGACTCCACATCAGGAGCCTTTGTAGCATATAGATCATTCGTGTGGGAATCTCAACTTGCTACCTTCTCTCTCTCTCTCTCTGGTCTCTTGAAGCTATTAATTAAGTTGTTGTGCTTCTTCAATGAATCTTATGCACTTTGGTAAAAAAAGCTCATGCTATTTTCGTGGAGTTACTCAAGAATCAGTTCTTTGCAAACTATTTCTAACGCCTAATGTAAATTTTTCTCAATGAGTGAAATTCATCCGTACAGTCAAGTCCAAATCTTCTCGGTAAAACGATGTAAAAGTACCTTGCATTCTATTCCAAAAAGACTTGGCAAAAAA
>VTPC01090886.1:127780-138940 GCA_011009095.1 Ignelater luminosus
TACGTTTTGGATCATTATCTTCTTTTAATATCCAAGATCTGCCTTCTTCTCCAAAAAAAGCAATCTGTAGTCTTCAGCAATCCTTTTTTGTAAATTTCTACCATTTTTGTCGCATTCAAGTTGCCTATGAAGATTACTAATCGCCCGAATCCGAAAATACTGAACCATGTACTTTTACCGGATGTTTACGACTTTTTTGCGCTTCGACCAGGCACGCTTCAAGGTACTGAATGCCCAAAATAAAGATTCATCCGTAAATACAACATTGTTCCAACAAGTAGCGGTTCAAGTTCTCGGTTGACTACTGAAGTCCGTTTTCAATATGTTTTGCAGACAGAAGTGGTTTCGAGCAAGTTGATCGAATTTTTATATTATTCTTGTCCAGTCGCTGTTTAATTGTAGTTTCTTCGAATAATTTGACAATTGCTTTGTTTTGTCGTGTTGATGTGGCCCTGTTCTTACCTCGATTTGGTAAATTCTTGATATCGCTTACACCACTTTCGTACGAACAATTCGTCCTTCCTGGTGCACTTTGAAGTCCTTACAGCACTCCATTGTGGACCTTCAGGATGTTTACACAGGAAGTACGCTTCAAGCCGCTTGTAAGATATCGCACTCATTCTTAGCACGTGCTGTATTCTCGAAATGCAGCTATATAGTGATGAGATTTATACCGGGTGTTCCATTTAACTTGATACAACTAAATATCTCGAGAAATAAGTATTGTACGAAAGAAATGAAAGATGGCGCTGTAATCAGTAAAAATTAGTTTTCGCCATTTTCTTGAAGAAAAATCAACCGCTTTTATGCATAATGATTCTAAAATTATTGTCTATTGAAAAGCAGTGTCTCTGATATCAGAGCATGGATTTCGCATGATCGTAGATAACGTTGCAATCGACAGAAATTAGGCGACCGTCATTTTCTATAGGTATGTAGGTATAGTAGGTATTGCTCACAAACAATTATACCGACGGCTTCTGTCTATAGTACGTGCCCATAGTACTTCAGGGACGATGCATTGAACTGAAATCTACTTTTCTTAAATTTAAGAAATCTAGTTATTGAAGAATTGTTCTGACTTAATTTATTTTATTTATCTTGTTTCTCTTTTTGAGATTACTTTACTCTAATTTTATTTTGCTTCCAACTTGTTTTGGTTTTGTAAATCGCAACACCATCTACAACCATCTATCACTATTGGAAAAAAATGTTTCAAACAGAACTTAGGTATTTTTTCCAAGGAATCCGAATCTGCAATAAAAAATGGGTGTACTCATTTGAAATTTCAGAGTTGCGCAACTGGAGTTATAAACAATAATTGTAGTAAATTACGATGTCCTAGATCAGACTACTTAAAAGAGGATAAAGCCTAAGAGGACATAGAGGAACTATTCCCCACCTACCCAAGAAACGTGTTGACAGTAGAGGACTACGATCAAAACGAAATAGAGCCAGTAACATTAGTGGAAGTAGAGAAAGAAAAGAAAGCCTCTGGCCAAAACTGTGTACCACCAGAAATCGTAAAGACGGCAATAGCTGAAATTCCTGAAAAGATTACAAAACTAATTAACTCACCACTGATGGAAAACACCAAAATTAGTTCTCCTGGAAAACCGAATAAAACTGAAAACAAAAAAACTAAATACAAGTCTATATGTTTAATGCCACAATAGCCAAAATGTTTGAGAGAATTATCGTAGAAAAACTAAAAGAAGAGACAGACAAAAATCTCTCAAAAAGCCAATACGGGTTTAGGGAAGGGAGGTCAACAATAGAGGCAATGCAGAAAGTGTACGAGGTCATAGAAAAAGAGAGGAACAAGACGTACAGAACTAGAGATTTAATTATACTTGTCATGTCACCCTTGATATAAAAAACGCGTTCAACTCAATGCCATGGGCCAAAATAATAGACGCCTTACACAGTCATAAAATAAGCCCGTACTTAAATAGAGCGATAGGTAGTTACCTTCAGGATAGAGACAATATACAAAAGAAGGAAGATAAGAATCACCAGCGGGGTCCCATAAGAGTCCATGTTAGGCACCCTGCTGTGAAACCTACTATATGACAGTGTTTTTAAATCAAAAGTACCCAAAGGCTTTGCGGTATTAGTAAAGGCTAGGGCAGACGACCAACTACGTATCAAGGCACAACTGACGCTCAGAGAGATAATGAAAGCGATAGAACAAAAAGGATTAAGATTGCTCGCCGAAAAGACGGAATTACGTCAAACTTAAAAGGACCAAATGTCGGGAAAAGAAAAATTTTGGCAGGCGTAACCCTATCGATAACGCTATTTGCAGTACAAGCGTGGGCCACAAAATTGAAAAGAACACAAATAAAAAAGCTGGAAAGCCTCCAAAGACGGGCGATCATTAGGATATGCAGCGCATACCGCACAATTTCGACACGAAGGCGACACAAGCCATAGCATACATAATACCCATAGAACTAATGATCGAAGAAAGAATCAAAACATATGGCAAAGCCAAGCCCGAAAAAGAACAAGAAAGAGAAAGGACGCTAGCTGGATGGTAGGAAAAATGGAGCGTGAACAGTGGTATAGGAAATTGGACGAAACGACTAATTCCTAATATAAAGAAATGGAAAAAGTAGAAAGCATGGAATGATAAATTACTACTACTGCAAACATAAAGACACTCCACAGCATACGTTTTTCAAATGCCAAAAATGGCGACTCCAAAAACACGAAGCAGAAGACAAGATAGGGGAAAGAATTACAGTGTATAATAACGACCAAGATGCTCGAAAATGAAGACACATGGAACGAAATAAGAAGTACATTACAAGAGTGATCAAGGATAAGGAGAAGAACGAAAAAGAAAGACAGAATGAATAAGAGAAACAGCTAGACCGACCATCATTGAAGCAATACTACTGTGATTCCAGTATAAGAGGTGCAGGAAAAGAGGAGGAATTTTAGTGGGTAGGACTTCCCTAGGTTCCTGAGGAAGGAGTTCCACACTACCCACTGCTCAGCCAACGAGCAACGGTAAGATGTGCATGAGCATTTTTCGTCCCCGCAAAGAAAAAAAAGAAGTTTTGGAGATTCAGTTTTACTAGAAAGCGACATACCCTGCAGGAAATGTGCAACAACAACTTTTTTGGCAAATCGTTTACTGATTAGAAAAATAACAGAATTTTCTAATTCTTCAATAGTGTAGCAGTCTCCCTGAGAATAACGTGTTACTTCTTTTCCAACTCTCTATCCCTGATAAAAAAATCAAACATAAAATTACCTAAAATAATGGATATCTGACAGTGATAAAAACCAAGAAATCTTAATTTAAACTTTATCACTCCGTACCTCGAAAACGGTGCACTTTAAGAAAAGATGATGTTATATACGCTTAATTTGTGTCCCTCTATAAAGACGAGAAATTCACAAATCAGTTGTTAGTTGAACTTACAGTTTATTGCACTTGCACACGACCCCTTCTACATCATCGTAAAGCTGCTGTATCCTGTACCATACTCACGTTAAGGTTTCTTCAATGGCTTCGGCAGATGAAAATTGATGTCTAAATGACAGGCATGTTGAAAATCACCAAAACGTTGACTTTTAGATAACAACAAAAAAGTATTTCAATCCAAACAGTCCATAAACGTTGTTTCCAGCATATTTTACCGGACGTGAATCTAAAGCAGTAATTATCAGTTTTATGTTTGACTTCCTATCATTGAATTAAGTTTTAATAGATGCACTAGGTAACGCTGCTCAGTGAGGTGATAACACATAGATTAAGGTCTATGAATGAACTTAGGTTTTGGTTATCTTTGCTACTCTTTGTCTCTACTTACAACTTATGATGTTTTTTTTCTTGGCCTCACGCTATTTATGTAATTATAACTTTGTATAAGGCAAATAATAAAAAACTGGAAAACACTTGAATTGGATTGCATACATATAGGCAAAAAAACCGAATCAAAGTTTTCATTAAGCTACCGGATGATCTAACTTCGGATCCAATAGCAGTTATTCTAATTTCGAAACCATGAAATCAAAAACCTGAACGAGAAACACGAAATTTGATGAATAGGCTCACGTCAATCGTGCAGGTACAGTCTACTTAGGACTCAGCGATTTAGCGGCTGTTTCATTGCCGCTATCACTTAATAAAAAAAACAAAATTTGCCAAGCATTTTGATTTTTATACAAACTATTCCAAAGCTTTCATTTATTAAGTCTCTTATGCTGAAAAAACACATTTTCTGGTTGGAAAGACTTATATTAACTATAATAACCTAAAATCAAAAAAATTTTGTAAAAATATACGATTTCTTATAGCTAAATACAGTTACAGCAATTAAAATGGTTTTGCAACTTTAAAAAACCAAAAGATAGGCGAGACGATGAAATGCCTGGTGATGAAAAGATCGTCAATGAGCTGTCTTGGCGATGAAATGGCCTCAATAAAATATTCCATTTCGTGCAAGGTAGTATTGTCCGTATTGGAATGAAAATGATTATTGAGCTATACAGGCGCTAGAATCGAGAGGCAAAAGTAAATTAACTACTACATACCTACTATGTATGTCAGCAAAACAGCTAGTTGGTCAAATTTTTCTTTTAGGATTATTTAAATTTTATTTTTTATAGCTGTAGGGTATAGCATTTTCGAGTTAAGTATTACTTTAATTAATTTATGTACGATTTTTATCTTCGCCCTGTAATGGCATCCATAAAGTATTCTCTGATGAGAAATGAAGAACTTTGCACAAAAATATCTTTACAATAGATATAGAATCAAGTAAGGTAAGATGCGAGAAGTACAAAAAAACATTGAAATATCCTTGGAAAGGTTGTAGATCTATTAAACTGCGTAGAATCTCGGTTTATAACCGTCTTACACTATCGAAAAGTTATGAAAATCTTTGTGTTTTTGTTTTCGTGGGTGCTACCTACTACCTAAAAGTAAACAACCTAAGATTAAATCTATTTTTCATTAGTGATGGCGTTTTCTCTTGAAATAATACATTAATTGATACCTTGAAAACCATAAGCTTACTACATTGATTTATACTATCTAATTTTAAATTCAAATCATTACCTAATTAAAAGAATATTGCGTTAAACATATTACCTTGATCTTAAAATAGATAAAGAACAAGATATTAGAGATATTCTAAAGTGTAAATTAATATTTGAAAGCAGTATATTGTTGTAAAATTATGTGATGATTATAAGCACAAAGGAATCTTCACTTTATGGTCAATGCTTTTTCTAAAAGGACAAACAATTAAGCTCATTACTAGAATGTAACTTTAAACCATACGTAAGTCAAATAAGAACATTAATAGATCAGTTAAATGCTACGTCTTCAGGGAGTAATGCACTTGTTATTGGACAAAATTAGATAAAATGTGGAGATGTTAATATAAATAGTAATATTTTATGGTTTTAAATAATAACTTTAATACAGAAAAATGTAAGTTAAAGTACTAAAAGCACAAATAAATTAAGAAGGTTATTCACAACTTTGTTGAAGAATCTGAATAAAAAGAATTCCTAAGTAGTCCATGTTCAACTCTATAAAACAACTGTACAAGAAGGTTCATCCACTCCATATAATATCGTAAAGTGAAAGCTCTAGAGTAGCTTTATTATTATATAATTTAAATTAGTCCCTTTTTACTCCTCCGATGCTTCAAATCAAAGAATGTACTAGAAACCGTTTTTGAATTCTCGTTTGTTTTATATTAATTGCATTCTACCATTTGTTCAATTCTTATTAAAAATGAAAACAGAAGTAAATTAGCAGATTAAGGCATTTTTGCAGTGACGATAACCACTTAACCAAGCAAATTCAAATGAAACAACTGTCGTTTTCCAATAAACAATTTTTTCATCGTCCCTCAATTGAGAATATTCACAAAACACGTACCATTTCCTGTTTTGTGTCTTTAATTTTACAATTTTATTGTTTTTAAGTCAAATAAAGTATGGGATTTAACCTTTAAACGTTTAGTTACAGCATTTATAGATATTTTGTTTTAAAATGGTAAGTTGGTAAGTTAAGTATAGCTAACATTGTATGTGAAGTGTCGGTTTTGTAGACTTCATTCTGAGGTTAAAATTTACTATCGGTCGTATGTCTTGCAAGTACAATGGACACATAAAATAGAGAATGCCTATAACAATGAGGCCAATCTATTACAATTAACTCACTTTTCATTATTTCCAATGTTGTTAAGCAAGGTGTAGGAATTTTATTCAAAAAGACAAATGATTGGCATGTAATTAGAGTTCCAGGAACGATAATAAAGTACGGCGTACAAGTACTATAAAACATAAGAGAGGTATGTCTTATGTAGGTGTAATGCAAAGATTGCAAGAAAACAAATAAAACAGGAGGGAGGCAAAGCATAGGTAGGTATATGCGAAGGTACAGGTACTCGCGGACCACACCGCGGTGTGTGTATTGTTTGTATTATTTTGACGTAGCTATACCGCATAGTTTCACGTTTTGTCGGTAACTACATAACCAAACCGAAGCATACAGCAGGTGGAAAAAATAAAATATTATTTGGTCATTCACAATTTTCATCTAGCGTATTGTTCTCATTTTATTATTCACAACTTTTATCATTGTGTTTACGCATAACTGTAGAGCTACTTCAGAAGTATTGACAGATAATTCATAATGAAAACAAAAATTTTTCCTCCGCCCCTGTTTGAAGATACCTAACAAACAATCTAAACTAAAAGGGCTCTTTTTTAAACATCGACCGCCTACCTTCGCATTCCTTCCAAGAATTGCTTTTAACAAACCGAGGGAGGATTCGACTATTCATCCCTCAACAGGTGAAAAGTCAACTTGACGTATATTTCATTTCTAACACCAAAAGAGATTGTTATTGTTTAGGTGAGAAACGAAACAGGTATTTTCTTAATTGTTCTTTACATACACACCACACCAAATTTCTTGAAACCTTTAGATTTCTTTTAAAAGAGCGTTCACCTGTAAATTTAAATATTTAACTATACATTCTTCCTTTGACGGATTTCCCCAGTATCAGATTCTGCACGTAACGTACTGAATTGAATACAAACATGTTCAGATATTGAGCTTAAGAAGACTAATGTTTTGCGTTCGTATTATTAATTTCTCAGATTAGCATGCCATCTGGAATAAATCACAAAATAATAATAAGTGCAGGTTAGAATCAGCATCGTCTTCTTCTCTTCTTGCAATCTATTCTAAAATCTCTAAAACTCAATATTAAATTATTGAGTTTTGACTACAATTCAAAACCAATATAGATTTTATAGTGTGGTTTGATCTAAAAGTTGTAATTAATTTCAGACTACTAATTATTTATATTTATAAGTACTCGAATTTACTAATATATCTACTTTGTTATTCGTTAAGTTATTTTCACTTAAAATAAAGTTCAAACTAAATTCTTAATTGGACAACACAGTTAAGAACGCTTTATCCAACCGGAGGCAAATCTTAGCAAAATATAATTGTCGAATCTTAAACAAGTGCCTCAATCAGAAAGTTAGTGCCTAGTACCTATACAGTTGTGTGGAAGCTTTTTTTAGCAACTTTTGTTAGATTGTTCGATGTAATAGTTTTTGAAGTAATATGAGATTAGATGTAAGTAGGTGGCTTTGTATGAGGTATTAAAAAACAAAGTTTTTATTAGAGCTGTTGAACTTAATTGTGTCTTTATTTTATATAAATAATAAAAATAAACTATTAAATATTAAAAGGTTATGGGCGCAGAAATATAAAAATAAAGGCAGTTAAAAATATATGCAAGAAAATATGAAAATACCATGAATTACAAGTTGCACTAAAAAGGTTATATTTTTAGAGAAAAACAAAATGGCGTCGTCGAATGAATTAAATGTATTGCCACGATTAAAAGATGGAACAAATTTTACGAATTGGAAATTTAGAATAAAACTATTACTGGAAGAAAAAAGTGTAGAAGCAGTATTAGAATCCGAAGTTACAGAAGCAAATAGAAAGTCAGATATAAAAGCTATGACCATCATTGTGCAATGCCTGTCCGATAAATATTTAGAATATGTTAAAAAAGCAGCCTGCGAAAGAAATGATAAAATGTCTAGAAAATGTATTCGAAAGAAAAAGTACATTCAACAAATTGTATTTACGAAGACAGTTATTAACATTAAAGTGTAAAAATAACGATAAAATGCAAGACCATTTTCTAAAATTTGATACATATATAAATAATATTGAATCAACTGGTACGATAATGGAAGAGACTGACAAAGTATGTCACCTTCTATTTACGATACCAGAATGTTATGAAAACGTAACAACCATTGAGACAATGAGTGCAGAGAAAGACATCACTCTGGATTTTGTAAAGTCTTGTCTCCTTGATGCTGAGATTAAACAAAAAGATAAAGGAAATAAAACAATAGAAGAAACAGCATTCAGTGCACCAAAGCATATAGAATGCTACAAATGTCATAAAAGGGGACATAAAGCATCAGAATGCCGCACCAAAAAACATAACTCTTATGGAAGAGGACGAGGGTATTATCGAAATACACAAGAAACACATATAACCCAAGGTGAAAAAATTCAACTTTTTAGCAGTGAATGAAGAACAAATGTGTAATAATGTCGAAATAAAAGAGAATTATATTGAATTTATAGTAGATTCAGGTGCAACAGAAAATTTAATAAAAGAAGAAATGGAAAGATTTATGCATACAGTAGAAAACAAAATAAAAATCAAAATTGCTAATGGACAAATCCTACAAGCAAATAAAAAAGGTATACTTACAATATATAGTGGAGGAAGAAAAATAAATATAGAAGCATTAATAGTTGCTGAAGTATATCATAATATATTATCAGTGAAGAAATTAATTAAAAGAAATTACACAATAATATTTGATAAGCATAGTGCAAGAATTATAAAAGGTAATCAAACATGGGAGTGTAAGCAAACGAATGGATTATTTACATTTCAAGGAAATATATCATTTGAAGAAGCACATTCAAATATTTGTAGTATTAGTGTTATATGGCACCAACGTTTAGGACATCTAAACAGAAAGGGATTACAAATAATGAAGCTGCCAGCATCCAAAGAGGTATGTGGACCTTGCATGAAAAGTAAATTAACTAGACTACCATTCACATCCAGATAAAACCAAGAAGTCGTATGATAGGTGAATTAATATACACTGACATAGCAGGACCTATCACACCTATTTCAAAAGAAGGTTATAAATACTTTCAGACCATCACAGATGACTATTCGCATTTTGTGAAACAGAAGTCGGAAGCAGCAGAAAATTTAAAGAATTATATCAGAGAGATAAACACTCAGAAGAAGGTAAAAGTAAGAAGAATAAGATGTGATAATGGAGGTGACTTTTCATCAAATGATTTCAAACAATATTGTCAAAAGAAAGGTATAAGTATTGAATACACACGACAATATTCTCCACAACAGAACGGTGTATCAGAAAGGTTAAACCGTACGCTGTACAATAAAGCTAGAACAATGATGATAGAAACAGAACTGCCAAAACATTTATGGTGCGAAGCAATAATGTGTGCAGCATATCAGTTAAATCGTTGCCCATCATCAGCTATTAATAATAAAATTCCAGCTAATTTATTTATAGGAAAATTAGAATTAAATAAATTAAGAGTATTTGGAGCAAAAACTTGGATAGTAACGCTGCCAAGAAATTCCAAATTAGATGAAAGAGCACAAGAAACTAGAATGGTTGGATATGGAAAGAATGGATATGGAATCCAGTAACTGATGAAAGTATGATATCAAGAGATGTAAGATTTGATGAATCGCAAATAAAATATAATGTAAACAAGATAGAAGAAAATGTATATTATAGAGAAGAAAAGGTAGAAGAGGAAATTATAAGAGAAGAAAGTGAAAGTGAAGAGGGAGAAGATGAACGAAATGATGAAGCAACTACAAAAAGTAAGAGCAGAATCAGAAAACCACAATATTTAGATGAGTATGAACTATATACAGCATTTTGTTTAGTAGCAGAAGAAGAAGATCCTAAAACTTATGAAGAAGCTTTAAGTAGAGATAAAGAATGGCAAAAAGCAATTGAAAGTGAATTAAAAGCTCATATGAAAATAAACACGTGGACAGTAACTAATCTCCCAAAAGGAAAGAAAGCAATAGATGCAAAGTGGATTTTTAAGACAAAGGAAGGCGGAACTAAAAAAGCTCGTATAGTTGCTAGAGGTTTCCAAGAAAATAATAATTTCAGTAATGTTTACTCACCAGTAGCCAGATTAACAACCATAAGATTTTTACTTGCCAAAGCAGTACAGAATGGATGGAGTATAAAACAATTAGATATACCAACTGCATTTTTAAATAGTAAACTTGATAGTGAAGTATATCTGAAGATACCACAATGTTTAAAAGAAGAAAAAGGTAAAGTACTAAATATGAATAGAGGGTTATATGGATTAAAAATAAGTCCAAAGTGTTGGAACGAGACTTTCAACCAGTTTGCAGGTGAAATGGATTAAAAAGATCAAAAAATGATTTTTGTTTATACATCGGAAAACAAGTATGTATAGTAATATTTGTAGACGATATATTGATAACAGGAGAAGAAAATGGGATCAACAAATTAATAAATAATCTGAAAAAGAAATTCGAAGCTAAAGACTTAGGAGAAGTGAATAACTTTCTTGGAATGGAAATAGAAAGAAAAGAAGATAATTTGAAAATAACTCAGAAAAGACACATAGAGAAGATGTTAGAAAAATTTAATATGAAAGAACGTAAAGGAGCAAAATCACCAATGATTGAAGGTTTTCAAATAGATATGAAAGAAGAAGATATTGAAGTGCCGTACAGAGAATTAATTGGAAGCTTAATGTTTGTGAGTACTGTATCAAGACCAGACATAACATATGCCACAAATTATTTAAGCCAGTTCTTGGATAAACCAAAGAAGAGTGCATGGATAGAAGCAAAAAGAGTACTAAGATATTTAAAAGAAACGATAAATTTAGAACTAAATATACAGCAAGTGAGAAGAAAGAATTAGAAACGTTCTCAGATGCAGATTGGGCAAATAACAAAAAAGATAGGAGGAGTATCAGCGGTTGTATAACTTTTTATCGTGGAAACGCAATATCAT
>VTPC01090886.1:148940-197119 GCA_011009095.1 Ignelater luminosus
TAAATCAATCATCATGGATGACAAAAAGTATTTTACCTTTACAATACAATAACAACATGCCCGGGAATAATGGGTTTTACAGCAGAGACAAAGCAAACGTTTCAGGCAACATTAAATTTGAATGTAAACTGAAATTTGAGAAGAAGATTTTGGTCTGGGTCTCAATTTCTGAGAAAGGTATTTCAGAAACATTCTTCTGGTCGAGCCATCAATGCAGAAGTGTATCGAGACTAGTGCTTGTCAAGAGTGCATAAATTCATTGCTACTTATGATTCTGATGGTAACTATGTGTTCTGGCCCGACTTAGCATTCTCAAATTACGCAAATGCAAATCCTCTTGATGTATCGAAGACCCGACCTATAGAAAGGTTTTGGGGCATTTTATCTTCTTCAGATGGGAAGCAAAATCTACAAGAAGTTTACAACTTGGAGTGATAAATAGAAATTGATGTCATCCAAAATATGATGTGTAAGATTAGGAGAAAATTAAGAAAAGTAGAGAAAGAAAGAAAATGGTTTACCTTCAATTTGCATATTTTTTCCTTAATCGTTTTATACATTTTTTCCGGATACTTTTTGCAGTTGACCACTTTTTGGAAAGATCAACTCTGCTTTAATTTTGATCTATGTACCTTTGTTACTTTTATGCAGGGTGGAATGTATGAGATGATCATGATCAACCAGCATCTAAAATAATTAATTTTAGTAAATGATCATATCGAAGCGTCAAATCAGATCTTCCTGACTGTTTAAGTTTGATGATTCTGCGTACCTAATTTTAGAATTTACTTTCTATTATATTAATGTATGGTTGCTTCATCGCAACGGACTATAGAAGTGTAATTACTAAATAATGATCTCACTGTTTAGGTTACGATTATTTACTAATTACTTGTGATTTAAGTCACAATTAATTAACAATCGATTTTTAGTAAGATTATACCCCATTTAGAATTTATTACGCATGACTTCTTCAAAATAATAATTTATTTACCAAACTTGGAATTTATCTATAAGATGATTTGTCCTAAGTTAATAATAGGATTAGTTAGGCATCAACCCCTACTATTTAAATTCAATTAATTAGAAAAGTTGAATTATAACGTGACACATGATATTTCAATTATGAAGTTTTCATTATTCGAAATCTTTTCAATTCAGGGACACTTAAATAAATTCTTGCCGACAAAATTTAAGTGTAAGATCTGATAGCATTTTAAGAGCAGACAAGAATTGAAGAGCTTTTTCCTCTATAATAGCCTTTAAGCAAGCTTTTGTTATTATCAATGTATCTGACCCTTTATTCTCCTTATTTTCTGTTAATGTAGCTTTCTAAATTTCATTCTACAGATCTGTTTATCATGTTTCTTCTGATATCTTTCATCTTTCTTTCATATTCTCTAAGCATTTTTTTATTGCGATTTATATAATTTTTCAAAAATTTTTATGATAAAACGTTATTTCTTGAAAAAGATTAATTCCTAATATTTAGCAGGAGTTCGAATTTTCTTGGCAAAATTATCATCAGTCTTAATTAGAAAGAAACAACCTAGAAGCCTTTTACGCTAATTTACTAGAAAACCGATTGAGATCTTAGCTCGATTCATAATTATTTCTTTATACCACAAACTCATTACACGATGGTAATAAAATATTTTGAAAAAGTCGTATCATTCATAAACAAACAGTTGTTAAAAACAAAAACAACAATTTAAGTTTAACTGTAAATTATAATTACCCCCAACTTCCTGAAATCAGCTGAAGTGTGACGTCCACAAAAGAATCCTAACGAGCTTTTAAATCTATTCATTCATGTAATATCCCCCACTTTTTCAGGACCTGTCCCTTCCACATTTGAATTCATTCACTCCTCTGCATGATGCAGCTAGCAGGCGGCGCTGCGCGTAGGTAGACGCGATGCAGTTCACTTGCCTAACTGGAAGAGTTTAAAAACCAAGTCAAGAAATGGTGTAGCGTATCAGGACTACATAAACCGTTTAAGGTCATTAAAAATCGTTGAATTTAGCGAACTTTTTGAATTCAAACTGCCTGTTTAGTAGAAAAAAGGAGGAATTGTATTTTAAGATGGCCGTTACATTAAGAGTTTTTCATGGTATCCTATAATTCCACTTCCTTTTTTATTGAAATGGCAATATAATTACAAAGCACTGATGAAGTGACGACTATGAAAACATTTTAAAACTGCGGCGAGCTATTTGATTAATAGTCTAGAAGTTGCTGCTATTAGTTTTAACTTTTTTTCTTTATGTCGTTTATATCGTGTTACCTGAAAATAATTTCTCTTTTAATAGAGTTATTTCTTTTTCGCAGCGTGAAAATATTTCTTTTTTCCATTTGTGTTTTCTTACGTAATATGATTTTAACAATTAAAAGGAAATTGCTTTAAAAGCATTAAAATTTTAATTTTATAGATACTATTCCGTATTAAACAACCAACAACGTTTACCACCTACGATAACATTAATTTGTAGTTTCAAAGCCGTGACATTATCACACAAGCTATTTAAAAATAACAAATTTCGTTCCATCCATTAACCAGCTCTTTATCTTGTGTACTGCATTCTACTTGTGTTTAATTAACAAAGTTATAAATTATTATATTTCAAGGTTTTATCCACTTATGTACGTATTTCTAAACTTATTTTATTATGTGCAATATAACATTTTTGTAAACACTAGAATATTTAATTTATATTTCAAACGTATGTTAGCAGGGGCGGACTTGTTCAACGAAATAGTCATTTTATATTGGAATGGAATGTTTTCGAACATTCAATGTACGACTTGATTTTTAAGGTTTCAGCACCAACTGGCAGTTTTTTTTTTTGTGAAGAGAACCACATGTTATTGTTATCTAGTATAATAATTATATCTACTCAATGATTTCTGTTAAATTCTTCTCTTATATTAATGGTATGGTCATTGTTGGAAATTTTAATTAAAAATCCCAGCTAATACGTTTTGTGTAAAGACTATGTAATTTGTAAAAAAACTTCTAGGATATTTTAAATTTAATAACTACCGTACTGTCTAAATCTTCATGGTTATTTAGTGAAGGTGATCATACCAACTGTTTTCAGCTACATCTTTCTACTAGACATTTTGAAACGTTACTTAGCGTGATAGTTGGCATATCTCTCGATTCTGAACTTAGAGCTTGACAGTTCTTATTACTATTAATAGATAATGAAGTTTAAAGGTTTTCATACAAATTTAAATACCACATATGTAGTGTATGTATACAAAGTGTTTGGTAAATAGGTGCTGGTATTTGATAAGATACAGTCTTGAGAGTTTAATTCGGAATTTCTTATTTCTTCAATATCTGGATCGTTTATTGAGAATTCTCTTATCGTCAGTCACAATTGATTTCTTAATCGTTCTCTTTAGAATGTGACAAAGAACTTTAATTCGAATGTATTGAGTCACTGAGGATTAATGCAGAATTTTAGATAGTAACAATTCCTTTGATGGTACTTGCAAAGTGATCCTTTAGTTTTTTTACCTTTTTAAATTATAAATACGCAAATACTATTTCTTTTGAGTTGGTATCTTTTATGTGAAGACTAGTTTCTTTGGAAAGTTTTAGAGTTTCTCCATAGAAAGTTGAAAATTCTTTAACTTACATTTTTTTGAAAAGACAAGTTCACAGAAACTAGTGTATCGACTTTTGAAAGGTAGAGCATTTGTTTGGAGTTTCTTTTCCGCCGCATCCTCTTTTTGAATCTCGAAAACTTTTGTTAGTTAATAAAGTAAAAGTCTAAAAACTGCCCCTGATCTAAAGCTTTACAATACTGTGAGGATTTCGACAAGTTGACTATAGTTCAATCATTCAAGCTGTACTTTCCTCTTTTGAAAGGTACAGTGTAGTCTTCCCTGTGAACGATCACCAATGGTAATTGCCTTAATTGAAAATGTACTAAATAAGGTATGAAGAGCTCTGTTTTTGAGTATAAACTGGGCTATAATTAAAAATCTATCAGAAAATAATAGTACCTTTCACCAATAGAAGTTAGAAGACTAATCAGCTCTTCTAACTCTACATGGTGAGGAACTGACAATTTCAGGAGCGATCAAGTATCTTAGAATGATCTCAGACACCAAACTAATCTGGAACCAACACATAGCCAGACTAGCGAAAAAAGCTTTTACCACCGTAGTGATGGTAAGACGAACGTATCGAAAAACCTGAGGACGCAGATCTAATATGGTATATTGGTTGCATACAATGATATGGCCCAAGACGCTGATAAACACCAAAAAATAACAAGAACTGTGAGGATGACTCCTACAGTGACTATGGGGATTTTTCTTTGCTAGATCTTGGGAGGGAAGCTACCAACACATGGATCAAAAAACAACAAGGTCAGATTTATGGTAGACTTTAGAAACCGTCGGCAAAGAGAACTGAGGAGCTTTGTCTAATGAGTAGAACTCAGATGAAGACCGTAGTAGGGTTACTCACCTTCACAACATGTTTAATGTTAACTGTTATGTGGAGGACTAAAACAGTGAAAGAAGGGCTTTTTAGATTTTGCCCAATGTTTGGTTTCTTTTTTCAAGAACGTCCAACGATCTTTCGAGACCTTGAGATAATTGTAAGAAAAGGACCCTTTACTATTTATAAATTTAGTATTAAACAAGCATAAAGGTTAGAAAATATAGCAGTGGAATTTGAATTCAATACACTGGAACGAAACCAATCGAAGAAGCTAGAACTAACCGAAGAAATACAATAAAACTTATTGGTTCCAGTGTATCTGGTTACCATAAACAGATTCCATGGCCATACCAATAACAACAGTAACAATCTATTCACATTTTAATTAAAGCTCTTCTACGTACTGTAATAGAATTTGGAACGAAAGCTACTTTGTCAAAAGTTTCTTTCAATGCCAAGAAGAAATGCAGATGAGAACTTTTGGATATTAAGGTATGATTTTGTACATTTCTCACCGAGTTTCAGAGCACAAGTTTACAAAATCTTCTAACCTAATAAGCATATTAGTGTTATTGTAGTGGAAAGTTTTCCTTATAGATTTGTCTATTAACGTTTTTTGATTTTTTTTCAATAGCCCCAAGGTTAGGCTGCTAGATCAGTAGAACTTTGCTTTTGGGCCGGCTTAGAAATAAGTTACTTTTGCCTCTCTCATGTTTTGGGATGTACTTCAAGGGTTTTGTTTAATACTAGATTTATAACAGATTTAGAATCCCTTCTTATTTCTTCACCAGGCCTTGGAAGACTTTTGCGCACCTTTTAACTGAGAAGTGTACAAAGGCTAAGTTACAGTAGCTTTAACTCCAATTGTAACATTATTGAAAGAATTCCATCATGACAGGGTAGCTTGAACGATTACCTTAAGTGCTTTAAAAGGTACTATAGGCTTTCTAAAAAATCATGTATATAGTAAACAAGTTAACTTAAGTTAACAATAACATCACATTTTTATTATTTCAATCCAAATTTTATATTCAACAACATATTTTATTTAGGCTCTGATTTGTTTTTATGGCAACTGAAAATTTTGAGAAGAGTTTGCTCATATTTTAAATAAATTGTTTGAATAAATTCCCCACTATATGTAGTATTGTGACTTAATGCAGTCAACGCAATTTGCCAGTCCTCTGCTAACCCTCCTGTCAGATTCGTGCAGATTTGGTTATGTAAATGTTTCGTTGATATGAAGTACATTTAAGCTTCAAAAGTGAATCCTGAGCAAAACAAGCGTGCCTTCCTTTGTTCTCATTTAGGTCTCTTTTTATAGAAATAACTGTTTAAATAGCTTTCCAATTCCCCTTTCTCGAAGAAATTCTTCTGGACATTTACTTATCGTCTTCGACTTCTTAAAAAACATTTTTGATCCTTCCTTCAGAAAAGTCAAGTCTTCGTTCCTCCACATGATGTTCCAACTACAGCAATGAAATAATTGACTTCGAAAGCAAAACTTATGACCAATGTTTTAGGCAAAGGATTTGAGATTAGTCCCTAGAAATAAAAACACTAGTATTACCACTATTACCACACCTGCACTATCGCCGATGGGAATAACGTGAGTGGAAGATTGGTGGAAGTCAAAAGCCTAAAACCGCCAAAGACTGGTCATGACTGTTTGTAATTAGTACGTCATCCTGGAGCTTAAGATCTTTTGAGAATCTAGCTTCGGTCTGATAAGTTTCAAAGTAAGGTTTGAGTTTATATCTGAACTTTTCAAAAGTTTCTGTTCAAATAAAAAACCTCTAGGTTGTAACTCACCTTGTGCGTTGACGTTTGTAAATATTACATAGAAAGTAATGCAAGTTTTCGTATGGTATTCTTTGATTCCTTCAAGTTCCTATAAATTCAGGGTATTAAAGCGTAGGTGTTATTGCTTACCAAATATCTAGAGGATCATCCTAAAGTGATCTAAATTAATATGAAGATCTAGATTGGTTTTGAACATTAGTTCTTTTTGGTGGTGGGAAGTAGAGGTTCATTTTGGTGTTTATCTACTCCCATAAGTTCTTCGGGATGAAGTGAATCGAAAATGTTGGTCTGAACGGATTGGTTTTATTTTGAATTTGGAATCATGCAGTATCTTCGATAGTTTTTCTTCTGGTCTAGGAGTTTTAATTATAATTTTTACTGACCTTGAAATGCTTTCTTTTTAGATAAATTTCAACGTATGTATCCATTTATAAACGTTCTCTAACCAAAGATGTTATCGAAATATGTAGGGCCTTTGTTTGTTGCTTAGTGTGAATATTCTTCTAGAAGGGATAGTTATTTTAATGTTCATTAGTTTTAATTTGAAGGAGAAGCGGCACGTTTCCAGATCTCAGTCCTCAGTTCAGTATCGCCCAGAATTAAGAAAATTTGATAGTTCCAATTTTTGGTTTTGATTATGTTTTTTTCTTTCTGTATTTTAGGGAGATTTTAATAAATGCCTAAACAGGATTACATTACATTTGCACATAATTGACCAAATTATATAAACCAAAATTACTCAATACGCTTTGTTTGTGCTCATTTGGTTTGTTTTAATAGATCTCTCATTGTTTATCTCAAGTGTTCTTTTTCTGCCTTGTAACGCCTTTCTTGCCTTTCAAATTATATTTTTTCTATCTTTGACAGGTATCTATGTGCATCATGCGTGTTACATACTATATTCAAATAAAAGCCCCTCCCTAGAAGAAAGACTTGATATTTTTAGCATATGATTGCAAGTTTTTTGAAAACAAAAGATTAAAAGTATTTTAGATAAGAAAATTGACGCAAATGTAATGCAATTTTTTAGATGGAATCTTGTCTAAAAATGATAATTTTTAATAGTAGATCTATTTAGATTTAGTAGCTCAACCGTAAAGTAATTGGTCTTTATAAACAAAACAACTTTGTCATTCATAATTCTTGTCATGTATGATATATTCATAAATAAATGTATAAATACGTAGTGCGTGTAACAGTTCATATGACAAGTTAGAAGTGATAATTGATTGATTATTGAACAGTAAACTACTTATTTATTATGTAGACAAATTTGACATTAGAATATCAAATAGACATGCTTTAAACTATTCCATTTGTAACGAACGCTTTTTTGACTGCATCACTGAACTAACAAAATTGTTATGTGGATAGCAATTATATTGTTAAAAATTACAAAGCTAAAGCTATTATTACAAAAATGTTACTCTGGAGCTATAAAAAGAATATTTTGCAGATGAAGAAGAAGTAGTTATTATATATAGAAGGATTAATTATTTAAATTATAATAATTAAAGGAACCATTTGATTAAGCACGAACTTTGCAATTTTTGCATGAATTACATAATTTGACATTGTAAAGTGACTTAATGATATTGTAGCATTATGACACATTTACAGACATTTACAGACAGTGGTATGCAAAACGGAAAGCCACAAGGCATCTCAGAAATCTTTGAAAAGGAATCTTTATGACCTTAAACAATTAAAAGAGACTAGCAATTACAGCAAATCTCCCTAGGAGATTAGATAGTAAAAGTGAGAACTGTTCTGTATTACTTAAAGTGGAATAACTATAGCAATTAACTAAGGTTTAAAAAAATAAATAAAGGAAACAACCAAATGTCTGATTTACCGCATGTGAGATATCAACACATTGCAAATGGCCTCGACCTCTACCAGTTTAGAAGTTAACTGCCATACGAACACAATAAGGGAATACTGAAAATTGCTTACCATTTGTTTAATGATTATTAGATGCCTTCAATGTTATTTAGACGATATGGAGAAAATTCTTTTTAATCATTTTCTTCTTAGTAGTGCTACTAAGATTTAGTATAGCTTTACGAACACGACCCAAAGAAATTAGTATCATCAATGATGGATGATTGATGAACCATAGAAGAATGCCTGTATTTCTTTAACAGTGATACTAGGTATTCACGTCCAGAAATTCTGAAAAGTCATTTAAAATATCTAGAGATATTTTAAGGAATGAAATTAATAATAAAAATGCAATTTAGATACATAGACAACAAAGGACACAGAAATGCAGGTGTCCGTTTTGAAAGAGTGAAGGATTGTAAATTACACTTTTAACATTTGTACTTGTAAATCTAAACAACCTGTTTGTAACTAATTTTATTTGAAGGCTGCAATACTTTATTTTATTAGAACGAGTGGCTTTTTTATTCGGTTTTCATTGGTATCTATGATGTAATCAAATGTTATTGCCTGTCTTTGATATCATGTTGTAGATAGAAATACATAGCAGCTACACAACCGCCCAAGCCTTCGAGTTTCTTTGGCTTTTTTTATTCGGTTTTCATAGGTATCTATGATGTAATCAAATGTTATTGTCTGTCTTTGATATCATGTTGTAGATAGAAATACAGCAGCTTTACAACCATGCAAGCCATCAAATTACGTGGTTTTGTTTTCTTCAGAAGTTGGAACAAACTTTGGATTTGACAGACAAATATTGCAAATTGCTGAGATAATTCAAACTTGAATTCAATGTTTGATAAACTGTAAGTTATCATTTGTTTATTTTTCCAGCAACACTATAGTGGGCAGATGTCGGTTGTGGTTCCTTCGTGTGCCCCGACCCTTCCTTCCTCCGAAGATCCTGCCACCGTATCTTCATGTCTTTGATCCACGCCAGACTGCGGACTTTCCATTCCTTGTTGCTACCCGGGTTCACCATACATCTGGGGGTTTGTGGCCACCCCCAACACAACATTCTCCCTTCATCCTCAGCGCTAAGTTATGAACGTCCGTGCCCTGGAGAAGGTCTGAACTGTTGTTTGTCGAATGTTTCGTTTTTCTTTGTTCATCTGAGATTCCGTTTATCAAGCATTAGTAGGTTCGCAGTTCATAAAGTCCTCTTTACCCAAAACCACCGCCTCCCTCTGTCGGTCGCTACTAACTCCACCTTGAGAGAGTGCGAGTAGAGGTGTGACCCTAAAAGTATAATTTGTAGACCTAGACCAACACAACTAAGGCCGCATTAGGAGTACATTCTTTATATGCATGTAAGTAAAAACGGAATAGCCGTATCCAAGGACTCTTTGCACCCTCAGCTGATGCGGCTCTGAACACAATTAGTTACCGTTAACGCTAGTCAATGAAAGTTCATTTCAAAGCGAAACCAACAGCTACATAAAGCTTATTGAGCAATCACCTATGAACGGGCCTATTCTCAATACTATCATCGATTATTTTACTAAAACTTAACAAACTAGCGAGTGCAAAATTTTATTTACAGCAGCTCAACGCCGATCCATCACAATGGCCGATATCAATCACGAAACGGATCTCAACCATCTTTGCCTTTACACCAAGACACTGTCCATTTTCGTTCATCATGGTCGACACCAAAACCGCTAAGTAATTATTACATCAGCAAGACGTCCTTCTCCATCATATGATCATTTACACTGCAGACTTCACAAGGAACTCAACTACCTCGGTGTGTTAATGTTAATACGTATCAAGCACACAACATACTCCTCCGGCCAAAGCCATAGTTTAATAGTCGTCATCGTTGTTGAATAGTTTTGTTTTTATTTGTTCTTGACCATGATATACCATAATATGTATGATCCCAGGTGTAGCATTTTCTTTAATAATTCTAACAGTTTAAAAAAAGTAAAATAAATCAGTTCGCGGTTCTTTTAGATCTCTTGACTTCAACTGCTATGATCATTCTATGGTCCACTAAAATTCATTCCAACCCCCGGTAGGAATCTTCAACGTGCAACTCATTATGGTGTCACGGGACTCACTACTTTACATTCTTCGCTGAAAACAGCATCTTTTTATTAAATTAGTCTACATGAAGAATCTCAAGACATCATGGGCTAGAGATCGAACAAAAAAGTTTTCTGAATTCAGTCGCCACATTACTTCTTCTTACTTCTTCTTTCTTCTTCTTTACTAAGGCGAAACGCCTATCGAATCTGAACTTTTTGATTTTATTGATTGCCAACTGTCTGTTTCCATGTGATTTTCTGGCTAAATGTTTATTTCATTCGCATCATCTCATCTTATTCATTGTATCACGTCCCACACTTTACATTTTTTTCTTATAAGCGTGTTTGTTCGTCGGTTTCACAATGTATATCTTGCAATCGTTCTGAAGGTTTTCATTTCTGTTGTTCTCGATTATTGTCTTTTTATCGCAGCACTCTCAGCCCTGGCTTTGGCTCCATATATCATCACGAGTCTAATACAGGTTTTGTGTATTTTAGATTTGCATTCGGTGGTCAGATACTTATTTTTCCGTATAACTTGTTTTAGATTTCCAGAAGTGTGGTTGCTTAGTTTTTGATGTAGGATTCAAATCTGCAGTCAAAATTTCAAAATTTATAAAAAATGCGGACAGACAGACAGACTTTGCAAATTCAGTAACGACTCCTTCGGAATTCGTTGAATATTTGTATTGCTGTAAAAAAAATTGGGATACTGAACAAGTAAATCAGATTTATTTAAATTTTGAAATATTTCAAACGGAGATTGGCTTTGAAATTTGAAAAGCACCTGTGCCTCGAATCTAAAATTTTCAACTTCTTGCAGAAACTCTACGGTATCTAACTCCCTCGGATATTTTACGTACAAATCTTTAATAATACACTTTTCTATGTCGCTGAGGCTCTTTTTTAAAAGCGATGCACCATTTAAAAACTCAAAATCAGCCGAGAGTTCATTTAACTTTTCGCAACGATCACATAATTGGGAAGTTATGGAATCCACAACTTAGAGCATTATTTGCCTTTGTTTGACATCTGGGGTCAAGTTGCAAAGTCCCCAGGCATTCTTTTGATTTTTCTTTTGCGCACATCTTTGAGTTCTATTGGAATATCATAATTCTGTCATATATCCTTAGCAGCTCTCTGTTTTAGCAAAACAATCGTTTTTGTAATTCTTAATTTCTTCTTTAATATATTTGCACGCTATATCAACTGTCACATTCTTCTTTTGTAGCAAAAGATTTACTTTATTATTTACAGCATATCAAAAAACCAAAAGAATTACAGATTCGTATTGTCTGAAGTGTCCTCAAAGTAAATGGCTGGATCGGTCATTAACTGCAGAAGCGCTAGAAGTTCTTTGAATTGAGTGATCGCCGCTCTTAGGGCTCGTGTCACTAAACCCTTTCAATGTTAATTTTAAATTGTTCCAAAAAAGGTGATTATGTCAGAATTAACTGAGACACTATGTACCGCCACTAAATTTAAATTGTGGGCTGAACATGGGACAATATTCTAATAATATTCTCGCCTGAACATCCTAATATTGCCCAGCTATATTGGCGCCATCATCATAGGCCTGACCCAAAACTGCTAACCTTTTTTCAAGGATATTAGCTAAAACATAACCGGTTTTCTTCTTTATTTCTAGAAATCCCCAAAAATCGCTCTTCAATCGTACACACATCTCTATTTTTTTCTACATATATAATAATAAATGGAAGTTGTTCTGTATAAGATACGTCAGGAGTTGTATCCAAACTGACAGTGAAATATTTGGCACGTTCTATTTCGGATACAATTCAGTTTTTGACAGCAATTCCAGCTATTGCAATAGTTTTGTTTTGAATTTGTGGTGAGAAAAGTATTTTGCTGATGTTTAATAATGGCTTATTGGCTATTGTTTATAAAAATTTTCCGAAATTTGGGTGTCCAATTTTTTCAACACCAGTGTTTTTTATGCAAAACAAAATTGCTTCCAAAATGCATTTTAAAACATGTTTCCACTTCTCCGTTTCGGAAATAATCATTTTTGGATTTATTCAGTAACAAAGTGATTTTGGTTGATATTCACTTGAAAGATTTTTAAGTTGATAACGCAATTTTTAAAAATTCTCGTGCGATTTTATTCTGGCGCCAATGTTACGCCAGTCGCTAAATCCTGTTTCCGGCATAGAGAATTGGGTACTGCGTTAGTCCCAACAACAAACAAGGAAAACAATAAACTGCATCGCGTTCTATACAGTGAAAAATCCAATTCCTGTGCACACTATCTCCATTTGGTAAGATCCTGTTGAAGAATTTTTTAGAAAACTGTCTATTTGTTGTAAGATACAAATTGTTGTAACTTCTGACCTGTCAAAGATAAATTAGTAAATATACATATTTCTGAAGGACATTTAATGCTCTACAACTTCCTGTCTGACGATCTTCCTGAAAACATAAGGCTAAGGAGTTATAAGGACAACTTCGACGAAAAATGTAAGGCAGAAAAAGTTTTTCAAAAATTATCTATTTGCGCTGGCGAATATCTCGAAAACTATAACACATAGGAAGAAAATGAATATAAACATTCCGAGTTATAAGCAAGAAACCGAAAACAGAGACCTTTCTACCCTCCTCCCCCCTGAAGCGGCAGGGGCGGGGACTTTTAGTATCTTTGCCTCCTAACTACCCTCAACACATTCCTCAAGAGAAAAATTCTCCCCCATTCCATGTCCTCTATAAGCCCTTCATTGACTGGACTACTACGGCTCTGTTGTTTTTAGATGGCAGTGGTAATGATTCTCGTTTTAGGTGGTAATAAAAATATTACCCATTCAGACATTGTGAGTAGTAATGATTTTTAGGTAAAGCTTCCAATCATTAATATACATGCTGTCTTTGATCCGCTTTCAGTTCAAAAGTTCAGATATTTCTTAGACAATCAGTAAACAATGGATTCTATGAGCACTCTCTCGTAATTTTTATCATAGTCTAGAAGCTAAATTTTCATGTCAAATGGGAAGAGTAGCTGTGTAATTTTACCTACATTGTTCTTCCCATAATTATCAAGTTACAGAAATGTAGCAATGTTATATCATTTAACGAGCGTGCAAATATGAAAATTACTGATGATGACATGACGTGTCAACTTAGATGTCACGTCTCGTAACTTTAAAATGTGCCATATCTGTATCTTTTGGCTATACATCAATATTGTTATGCC
This sequence comes from Ignelater luminosus, assembly GCA_011009095.1. Lineage (NCBI taxonomy): Eukaryota > Metazoa > Arthropoda > Insecta > Coleoptera > Elateridae > Ignelater > Ignelater luminosus. Next base: position 162,385 of record VTPC01090886.1, read on the forward strand.
ATTGTCTTCGATGGTCATTCCAAGTTTAACAACGTCGAGCTTGAAATTTCATGTTGGGAACTTACTGGCAATACCTTTATTATTGAACTTAACTAATACGTTTTTTGTTCAACTCACCTGAGATTAGCTTTGATTGATATTATTTTTTCTTTGTAGACTAAGCAACTTACGATTATTAAACAACCGCGAGCTAACCGATGCGAAGGAAGTATGACGAATTAGTTAAATTGAGTATCTTGATGGTCGTGCATATCTAACATAAATATGTAGTCCACATTAGAAATTTCCATCTATATACTACATATTACGATTGGAAAAGGGTTACAAGCCATGCTGAGAAAGTGATTATGTAATAATTATTTCAAAGCAACATCTAATGTTTGGGCATTTTCGTTTTTTGCTCTTTTTCTCGCTTAAAGGAAAGAACTTGCAAGAATTTTTACCTGTAAATTCCTTCAAAATTGTACTTTTTAAACTCTTGTATTTCCCTTTAGAGTTTATTCGTGTGGAATTCTGTTTGTCCCTCAATCCATGTTTGTATAGTTCTTTGCGGTAGGGAATGGTCATTATATTATTTTTCAGACCTACATGTAAGATGTTTATATTTGTAAGTATTTTGTTTAAATTATGACTTTCTTGCTAATGTTAACAACAAATGAAAAGTAAGTTAAAGAAAATTTAGTGGTATTTACATGCGTGCATGTTTTGCTGTTTTCTGCATGTTTATTTCCCTCTTATTGGTTGTTTCTAATTATTTTATGTGTTAACGTGTTTATGATGTGTAAGCACATAGTATATATTTTTCCTTTGTTTCAATCTACGCATTTCTCGGAAAGTTCTGTTTAAAAGGTATACTTTAGAAACGTTGATCCTAAAAAGGTTTGGTAGCAGACTTGGAAATTCTGCAATTTAAATGTCGTTATGTGGAGATTAACTTCAAAGTGTGATATTTAAAGCCTACAAGTGTTTGTAACGACAATGTTTAGTGATTTTTGTGTAATAAGTATGTGAATCAATTTCCGCTTTTGATGTCTCACACGTTTTTTTTGCAAAAGTTATTTGCCCAGAACGAAAACCTTTTTAAATTAAACATGAGAGGAGTTATTAAACTCGGCTGTTTTTCTCAGAGCATGCTTGTGGTTACTTAACCATCCGGTTTGTTTTAACGTTTCAAGAGTACGTAGATTTTTTAGATACCAATTAGTTTATAAGTTAAAATGTGGTAATTGATTCATTACGAGAGCGATGCAACAACCTTAATATTACGATTATTAATAAAACGTAATAAATATCAGAACCGGCTTTATACACTTAGGTTATTTGTTTTCACTAGCTTTGTATTTATTTGTTGCTTGCGGATAATAAATATTAGAATTATTCGAGAAGGCCAAGTAGGCTGTAAATAAAAAGAGGCTTCAATAAATTCCAAACTCGTTTTGTGTGTTAACATGTAATAAAATCAATTATAGAATTGAAAAAACTTGTGTTTCTTGCGTTGTTTTTCCAACTACATCGAGCACATTGTTCTTAAAATAATTTAATGACTGTAACTATACGTACGAGACAGAATGTCGCAAAATTTTTCTCTGAGAAAATCCTTGAACGTATTGACATTCCCAAGGACCCGTTTTTCCTATAAAATTAACTTTTTATTAGTTTTATGATAATAAACAATAACAAAAATAAATTTTAATTTATGTTTTTAAAAACCTTGTCGAGAAAACTCCCGGAATCTAATTTAATGATAAATTCTTATGGGAACATATAGAAGCAACAACCTGAGAACATAAATATTTGTAAATCTTTTGACATGTGAGTTCTTGCCACAAATTAACCCCCAAGATGTCAAGAAACTGTCTCAAAAATTAAATCCTTCAAGTTTTTAATATAATTCAAGCAGAACGTTTTTGGATTTTATTGTTGATCTGAATACCCGTATTTATTTTACTAAAAAACTTTTAAAGGGCAAACACACATCCTGTGCACGCCTGATATCAAATATTCATTTTAACGCCCAAATTTATGACTCATTCCGTTAATAAAGTAATGTTACATGACTACTATTACCATACAATACTAAATAATGTACTATCATTTGGGTAAATTATTTCTGACATGCGAGTATACCTTTTAGGAAGTAAACATTTGCAAAAGTATCATGAAAAATCGTTCAGGTGTTTCCAATATTTATTCAATACTTAACGTGCTTATTAAAATCGATTTACTGGAAATTCTTGTTGTTAGTTCTTACAAATATTTTAAATTCTCTGTGCAAGCTAATTACGGAAATGTTAAATTATTTATCATTAAATATTTCAAGCTGACCATATCCTGATGTTATCATTTAGTAAGTACTAAAATTATTATCGTTTATCTTGGTCTTCATTTAGTCTTAAAGGGGTGTTAGTGTGGGTAGCCTTAGTTAAACCAGATTGCCAAGCTACTTTTAGTTTAGAACAATTAATGTATTCGTCATCATCAACTGAGAAATGCGATGGTACGCCATCTTATATGGAACCACAACTATATTTGCAAATTCCAGAGAATTAGAACCTTCTAATGGTAGGTACCAATTTTGGGACAGCGTACTATTTGAAAACCGAAATTGAACTCTCACCTTTACCCAGGGAGTGTCAAATCAAAATTTAATATTATGCACTTATGGCGCTTGGGTGACATTAAAACTTTTGCTAATAACTTTTTTTATTATCTTGAGTATCTTGGTGGATAAATGGAATGGTTATGATGTTTGACTCGCTCTGTATTATAAAACGTTAATTTTTAATGTTGGTTAGATATGGAGATATTGCCTTCTATCTAGCCTTATTCTGCTATTTATCACAAAAAAAGTTTTTTATGGAAGGACCAAAGCAGAAAGTACTGTAAAAGAGGTATTGATACCTAGTGAAATTTGTAACCTGAAATGAAAAAAGCCTTTTAAACACGTGCCTAAAAGGTGGTTTTCTTTTGGTCCTACTGTTGAGAAGATTTTAAAGTTTGACTTCATTGGGTAGAGATCGATAGAGTAGAACGTCAATTTAAATTTACTTGCATTTTTTCCAAAAAACTAGTTTGCTGTTTCAAATTGCATAACACAAGGATGGTCGTGTTTAAGGGCACCAAAATAAGTAATACAAATTTAGAGCCGGCGCAAGAACATGCAAGGGAAGCAATTACCACAGACTAGGCGCTGCTCCGCACTGTGGTAGTTGCTTCAACTTATTTCCTGTTTATGGGATGATCTGAAGTATCTACTTTAAAATATCGACGTGTGAAGAACGTTTGAAGAAGCTTTGTGTAAGGCATATTCGAACTTTATTAAAATCGCGTAAGCTAATTAATATATCAGTACCTAATATAATTAGGTTAACTTGTTAATTGTTGTTGTTGTTAACACGATTAACTTGTTAATAATTATCACGAAGACGCTTTTGGAAATTAGCGCCGGCCCTGTGTACATGCAATACATCAAAGATTTATATCCCTATCAGTTAACTCCTATAAACTTAGAATTGCAGTTTTTTTTTTGGGAAGATTTTGATATTATCGCTGTATCAGAATCATGGCTAAACCAAAACACTCTTGCCCAGTTATTATAATAGCGATGTAAATGTGTGGCACTGCATTGTCAACCATTTCTTCCCTCGTCATTCGTGCATAGAAAATGGCTTGTATTCGTCTCAGAATCATATTGAATTAAATACAAGCTCATTTAGAATGATTTTAGATAATTTCTACTTGCAAACAGGTAATCTAGAAAAGCAGTAGTTCTGCTAAATATTGAACGATATTTTAGTAGTACATGATAGTAGACACTTAAACATTCTGATATGACTTATTTGTATGTTACATTACAATGGACTACCTCCAAATGCTATCCCAATGGTTAAACAGTACTTCCTCCACATATTGCAGCTATAGCGTATACAGGGTGATTCTTAACTTCCTTTTTTCCTTTTAAATGGTAACAGAGGAACATGATAGGAACGTGTATACGTTAAATTGCATAAACAAAATATGCATAGTTTCTAAGATGTAAAGCTTTAAACAATTAGATCCACCGCTTGATATCTAAAAGTTTTTACTAAAAAGCAGGGCCGGCGAAGCAGAATGTTCTGAAGTATAGAGTGCAAAGAAAGATGTGGTGGTTACACATCGATGGGTTAGCGCACATAGGTGTTAAATTTTTGACAAAATGAATGAAATACACTAGGTAATGAAGAAAATTAAAGAGTTTCGTATGCACAAAGGTGGTAAGTAATAACTGTAATCTTAAACTAGCTAGCGTCATCTAACGAAAGTAATAAATATACATTAATCGTTCTGGAAAGGAAATTCCAGAAAAAAGGCTTCTGAAAGTGGATTGCCTAAAGTGCAGGTTTAAATGTCAAGAACATTTTTTTGAAAACCAAAGGGAACAACTGTGTGCATCTTATTACAGCTTAGCAGATTATAGGAGACAAAAACACTCTTAAGTTCTTTAATGTAAATAGTGGCTGTGTCTAGAAGTAAGCCAAGTCCTGTAACAAAAAACCGAAAAAACTCAAGGATGCCTCAAGTTTTTGTCCGCTACTTTTGCTGTATCTCATAAAGTCATCGAGAAGTGTGTTGAAGGAATGAGAGATACAGGAATTTTTGTGAACTATGATGAAAGGAAGAATAGCAGACCCTACAGTACAACATCTGACGTAGAGAGGTAATAAGTTAAGGATCATAGCAATTCCTTTCCAAGGATAGTCACATTACTGCAGGCGTGATTCAACGAAAAACTATCTGGATACAGATTTAAATATCTCCACTATGTACCGATTATATCAAGACTTTTGGGCTTCTAAAAATGTAAGACCGGTCTTACAGTTTCTGTACCAAAGATTTTTTACGATTTTGAACCAGTCCAAAAAAGGATCAGTATTATGGTGTTTTTAGTAAAAATTCCTGTTTTTGTTCATTTTTGGTTGCCAAAAGCACATGTTGAGGCTTTCAAAGAGACCAAAGAGAAAGATCCTTTAAAAGAAGAGTATGAAAAGCATAAAAGGAACAAAAAACAGTTCATGGATATAAAAGAAGAGAAGATGGCATCAGCAGAGCTGGGAAAAACATTTAAAGCCATAATGTTCGATTTTCAAGAATTTAATGTTTTATATACCATTTGTTAGTGCTGCTGTAGAGTAGTTATTGCCCAAAAGGCTTTAGGGTTCTAGCATACGGTAGCAAAGATACACCAATTGGAGTTATGAATTTTTAGCCAAACCGGAGGAGTCAAGGCACATAAAAATTAAACTCGCGGGCGTGGTTGGAGCAATTGGGTTGATACTTGGTATGTGTAGTTGCAGGCTTGAGTCACATCTCCGGTGTTTATTCCGAATGTATTCTTCCATTCTTGCACTAGTTATGAATTTTCATTTACCTTATCCCTCCAAAATCTCCAAAATTAAGTACACAAGAACAGCTTGGTTACGTACGTTTTCTTTCTTTTTCCAGACATTTCTGAAGCCTGAGATATGAATTTTTGAATTTTACGAATTTTTTTCCCAAAAATACAACTTTGGGTGGCGTATCTCGGCCACTATAAGCTGGAGCCCTAAAACCTTTTGGGCAATAACTACTCTCCAGCAGCACTAACGAATGGCATATGAAAGATTAAATTCTGAGTGGGACAGGTAGAGTCTTATTCCTTGTTAGTATCTTTGTGCGCTAGACCAACGACATGTAAACCGAATAGGCGCAAGCGCGCGGGAAAGCGATTTAAAGGATTAAAAAGTTCTTTTATTGTGTATCATCTATAAATAATAAATATTTATTTCTTATTTATAAATAGTATGCATATTTATACACATATGGTAATCAACAAAAATTGAAAATTAAAATACGAAATTTTCAGCTGTGGAACTCCATGCTCAAAAAGATCTGAAATATGGAGTGCTCCATCTTCACCATACGCCCTCCGCCGGCTCTGCTAAAAAGTTCACGCGACTTAACTCACCTAACTACTTGATTTTGACTATTTCTAGCTCTAAAGTAGCTAACTTGATAAAAAATGATGGAAAGCATAACCTCAAACTTCAAAATGGTATGTCAAAGTCATTCCAACATAGAAATCTTCATTTGCACAGTCTTGCATCCCATTTGCACAATTCAAACTGGGCTGATTGTTTCAGTTATGACAGATTTTCCAAGTCAAGGCAAGGCTATTTTTTTATAATCTGCACTACAAATCGCGGTTATGTATAGAAGTTCTCAAACACGGTACCCAGTTGTTTCAACTTTGAAAGTATACGACTTTTGTTAATGCAATTTAGCGTAATCCATTCCTTTTATGCCTCTCTCTATTACACTTTAAAAGGAAAAAAGAAGTTAGGAATCATCCTGTACAGGAAAAATACCGTAATTCCAGAAAGTACGGCCGGGTGTTTCTTAAGGATCAGTTATGCTTCTTTACTTTTTGTGTTGTCACTTCTACACTGACGACACACAAATGTATCTGTATTTTTTCACTGCAAGATTTGGTGATACCAAATACCAGAAACGTGTTACGCCTCAAGTTGTTTCTGGTACTTTATTACATTCTCTTCAGTTGGAAAGCCATATTGCAAGAAAATTAACTCAAAATTGGATATTCGGTAGTGGAACAAGATATACAATCGGAATTAATAGCCGATAGGTGCTGGTTAATTTGTGGATGGTTAAATAGCTCTTAGCTCAAAGACTCGAAACTTATCTAGCTTGATTTGAATAAAGCGCATGACAGTGTTCTACTGAGCAAACTATGAAAACACTAGAGAGTAACAGAATAGACAGAATAAATTTATATGGAAACGTAACGTCTGCAACTGTTTCACTGCAAGATTTGATGATACCAAATACCAGAAATGTTGTTACCCCTCAAGTTGTTTCTGGTATTTTATTACATTCTCTTCAGTTGAAAGGCCATATTGCAAGAAAATTAAGTCAGAATTGGATATTCGGTAGTGAAACAAGAAAAACAATCGGAATTAATAGCCGATAGGTGCTGGTTAATTTGTAGATGGTTAAATAGCTCTCTTAATAAGTCATCCTTATGCGGCAAGTAGTCTGTACATCTACTTCCGGCAACCCTGAACTAAATTTCTATTACACGATGCGTCAGTTAGATGAAAAATATAAGAATGCACTAGCTGGAGACTACAAATCAATTTTGAAAAAACGGACATTTAATAACATGCAGTCAAAATTCTTATCAAAACTGAGATTTTGTACAGGTCCTACTTAGGTTCTGATCGACATACGGAAAGTCCTCGAACTTTCTCCTAGTGTGTAAAAGCCTCATGTGACATAAATTACTTTCCATGGAAAAGTTATGTCGTCTAAAGATTTTAGTATTAGAGTTATTCATTTAGAACACTGAGTAAGTGCTCCCAAAATATACAAACTATGTACAGGGTGCCTTAAGATACGAAGTGAACCCTATGCCAACATTTCTTTTTGACGATGTTTATCTTCGCAAGTCACAGAAAGTTGATTTTGTTGAAAAATTGGAATCCTTTTTACCTTACACTGAGCACAAGAATTAAAGAACTACGGAGAAGCGCAAGTTACTGCTCTACAGATAGGTATTGCTGCTGTCAACCACAACATGCGATGAATTTTTAGGGAACTTAGTATACAAGGTTCAACCGATAGAATTTTTGGAAAGCAGCCATATGTCAGCAGAAGTCGTCGTTTACCAAGGCGGCTATGTTATTACCAAATCACTGACACCTCAATGATGCCAGTTGCCAAAGCTAATCCGCTCATAAAACAGTATATGTATCGACCAGGAACATCACAGTGCTCTTCAAAGGTTTAAGACACAAGATAATGTGAGAGATCTCAAGAACATGCTTCCCTTTGCCCAAGTTGCTTCAGGATGTGATATTACGTCTTGTTTTTACGAAAAGGGTAAAGCTAAATCCTTTCAGGTACATTTGTTGTGGATTTGGACAAACATTGATTTTATACATACCAAAAAACTGTAACTCGCCAATTAGTTAGAGATTGCTTTAAAATGGCTTCTTTTACTCCTACCAAAGATGCAGCTCACGAGTATACACTTACAGATTCCCCACTGAATGAGGCTGGTCGGCGCAAAATTGTTTTCTTGTTTCTATTCCAGGTCTGCTGCCATCAGTACATAACCAACTTTTGCATACGGATGCTGTAAGGGCGACTTGAACTACTTCGCCATGTAGAAGACCTTTCTCTTTAAACGCTATGGCCCATATATGACACCAAGAACTTTAACAAAAGTCGAAACTAGAAGAAGAGCAAGAATAAAATACAATCAACAAAAGATCTTTAGATGAGCCCGATTTGCCTAAATAACTCTTTTTGGTACCTTACCTTTAATAGCTTAAATTTTTTGCTCTACAAGAAAGCATGCTTTGTTAAATGCCCTTGCACGTTTTATAGAGTCAATTTACGATTGGGACTATTTTCTTTTATGGATTTTTCTGGACAAGAATGTTAATTTAAGTAAACTATATGTAATTATTTAGATTTACTTGTTGCAAGAGTTGCAATCAAATACTATAAATATCCAACTCTTTAACTTCTAATGTCAAATAGGGAACTTACAGTGATATTCTGCAGTTATTTTTCTTTTCCAACTTCCCCCACAGACGCACAAACAATAAATTCTCGATCGTTTCTCTATATTGTATATACTAATTTTTCTTACTTAGCGAGCATAAAATTCATAATTATCTCTTAAACAAATTATACAATATGAGTCCAATAAATAACTCATTTTGTAACAGTCTTAATGACACTATTAACAAAGCATTCTGTATAAAATAACTCACACAAAATTGTGTAAAAGCAATCGTACTTAATTTAGCTTAATGTATTCTCATGTCAGAATTTTATTTATTATAGTACACTATGGACACAGTAACATGCGGGCTCGTTATACATATTATCGCTCGGAATTGCAGAAAGGAAACCACAAAAATAATTATCTAGGTTAATTATGTAACATAAAAGATTTTTTTGCATTTAAGTGAACACTAGACGGATAACCTCGGCCGTGTAATGGTTATGTCTAGAATAATCCCTTGTAAAAACTTTCCTATAATATATAATAGAGTACGTGCCTTTTAAACCATGAATTGTGTTGAAATACGGACCCCCCATACAAACATGCACGATTGAAAAGAACTGTAAGATCAAATCACCAATCCCACGCTCATTCAAAGAATTTGCACTAACTTGATGTACAAAATACCTATAGGTACAGGTACCACAAAGTAAATTCTTCAAAGAAATGGGTCATAGGACTATTTTTACGGTGTTCATTCATACATTTTTATCAATGAGTGGAATTTTGTGTAAATCCGGGTTTTTAATACACTACAGGACACAAGGGAAAGTGGAGAATTTCTTAGCCATTGCATTCTACACGAATCTTTAATTATGTTTTAGTTGACGAAGACTTTAAAGTCAAAAGTTTAATTTATTTGTGTTTTAAATTAGACAGAAAGAATTAAATACCTTTAAAGTAGTTCAAGTTGATATAAAAGATGTTGCGCAACAAAAATTATTTTCTATCTTTTGATTAATTAATAGGCAAATTGAAAACAAGCACAGCTTCAAACAATGCAACTGTAAGTAATTTGTTGTGGTTTTTGACATCTAACGATCTAACAAGTGTTGCTAAGTTCAATAAACTATTTTTGGTAGGTAAGATTCTATGAAATTATCTCATATACTAATTGTTTTACTTCGTTTATATGAGAAGCGTAATACTCAATAACTCAAAGAGAACTGAGCAGCAACTTGAAAAGATATCTACGAGGCAAGTGACTGTTTCAAGCTCATTTAGACACTTTGCAAGAATTGGGGCTTGTTTACTCCAAACTTTCCTTCATTTTACAGAGACCAAGAAGAAGAATTCAGGTTTATCTGCAGCAGCTATCAAACGCATTTCATGATATTTGACACAGATAGAAAACTCGGTGGGTGAATGAAGAAGGTTCGTATTGCCAAAATTATAAAATAGATTTGCGTTACTTTGCATTGGCCTTTGTTCAAAAAGATTAAATTTGTCTTGGCTTACAATTTCTTTTGGAAACCGGAGCCCTTGAGTATGATTCTTGGGCAACTTGAAAATGGATTGTAGCATTAGTTTCCAGTCTAGTTTTGTGTGTTTTGTGAGTGTCCTTATCCTAACACTAAGCACATAATCACTGTTTTTCTTCAATATAGCTAATAAGGTCTTCATTTGCTTAAATGTTCTCCATACAGGAGACAACAAATGTTAGATAACAACAAAGATAACAAATGGACGATTCATCTGAAAGTCATTAATACAAGTAGAAAATGGTTGATATCCTTTAATTTACCAAGCATGCTGATGTAAAATGAAATAAAGTGGATATAAGATAAGACTGTTACACGCTTGACGATCAGGATGTAGGCAACGATAAAGTTCAAACACGCCAAAAGATCAAAATATGAATTCTGCTGTGGCCAAAGATATTAGAATCGATTTTGGCAAACTTTTAAGTATAAATTGTCGTCTAAATATTACACGCTCTACATAAATGACTGAGGAGAAACAAATCGAGGCAAGAATTGACAAAACAGAAATAACAGCAAATGTTACATACATACGTTGATCATTTTAGTAACTTGTCCAACTATGCGATTTAATTCGAATTAAAAGACATTGATTAAATCCCAGTTGGTATTTGACCATTTTCTGCACCTACTCTACCACTGATTGAAGTAAAAATAAAAGTATTTTGGGTTACAAACAGAGAGCAAATAGATTTTAGTTATGTATTTTATTTATTTTATTATGAATGATCAGAATTTCTAATATTCAACCCATCTAGTAGAAACAATGAAATTTTACCTTCTTCATCTACATATGTTCCAAAATCAATTTTTAGGTAGAGTACCGGAAAGTCTAATTCAATTTTCAGTGTCGTCAGGATCGTCATCATCATTGTCAACAGGTTCTAAGTTCAGATCTTTCACTGTCATTTTCACAGTCATTTGCAAAACATTGTACATTTCATTTTCAACGGTTGGTTTTTGTAGAAACAACAAAAGTTCATTTTGGCAAACTTTCTTTTTCATTTTTATGCTCACTCCAAACTCTAAGATCAGCTCAAGAAAGTTGCTTAAAACTAAGCTAGGTCTTCAACGCTAGCCACATTTATAAGTAGTTCTCAGGACATTTTAAAACTGTTTCTGATAGCGACAGGCTGCCGAAGAAACGGTTGTTTTTGTAAAAGGTTCTTTCTGAACTCAATAATTGAGCGAGCTGTGAGATGATGACTTGTTGGTTTATATCAACTTCTGTAAGCTGCTGGAACAAAGTCTACAATGTCTGCACGATCTCTTGGAACCAGCAACTCAGGGGCGAACCGCCAGGTTTGGGATCCCTAGGCTAATACTGTTGGGGGCCCTCCCAACTAACCCGAGTTTGGGATAATTGCGGAGACCATTCGCCATTTTACTGATAAACTGTTTTTATCCATTTTAATAGAAAAAATTATAGTCAACAAACATTGTAGAGTTTTTTATTTTATTTGATGCATTTGGATATACTAAAATCGTCTCTGAATTGAATTACATAACAGTCTTCTTATGAAGCATAATTTCACGGCGCGTTTCAAGGTTTCTGTCAAGATATATCCTCCCATAATGCGACATACAATTTAACCTTAGGTTTTATCAGTAGCTAAAGGGTATGTTGATATCTATATCTGAGATTTTGGTATCAAACTAAATGTGTCAACCAACTACCTTTTCTTGCTTCTGATAATATTATAAAACTGTTCCAATTAAATAATAAGTATTTTTACAGCGCTGATCACGTCCCAAGGGCTGTAATGAATCATTACGTCCCCGTTAGAAACGAAAATAAATTTAGTTTACAAGCGAAAAAATGTTGTACGTTCCACGGGAGTAAGTAATATTACAGTAACAAATTACTTTCCTCCTTTGGTACGTAAATTACTATTATGGACTAGTATTAATTGTAATAATATCAGACTTTGATAAATAAAAGAAAACAACAAAAAGGCTCATGTTGGTGGGACAAACGTTTATTTCAAAAGTAATTTTATGGAACTAGAAGAACTTTGAGTCAGTCAGAATTCTACGTGTATATCAATGACCAATTACGAATACATGACTTCATTAATTGAGTCAAAAGTCGCAACTTTAAAAACAGAGAAGCGCGCGGCGTACTAAAACAACCTAAGGCACGTCCAGTGCAAGCAACTTGCTAAAAAATACCCAAGGCTGCCTTTTGCACAGGCCCCTTGATTGAACTGTATCACTTTCAGTCAAATCAGGGAAAATAGAAAAGACACAACTTTCTCGATTTCGACAGAAGATGAGAAAAATTAATCGGGATGTATTCAGTCTTCTCTAGTTCTAACTGCAATCAACAAGAAGTTTGCTATTAAGTGATTGAATGCAACCAGGGACAGCACACTATATCAGTGTCCACTATCCCAATAATGATCGTCTTATACCTTGTATCCGCTTTCTCTAGTCCGCATATACTTACGTGGAAATCTCTACGGATACACAGTGATCAAATTGTTTATCCTTTCCGGTTCGAGATACAAATTTTCCTGGCGGTAGATCAAAAAGTTCTCATCATTGAACAAAAAGTTACTTAAATACTGCCAGGACTTCTGGTCTCTGCTTTTAAACTTGTAGTCAACACGGTTTACATCGTCCTATTAATGAAGAACTATGTTGGCAAATTTCCCTGCGTATTCATCAACAGTCTTGACTACAGCTGGACCATCCACTACAGCACATGATGTTGGGATAGTCACTCATGTCTCTGATACACTGAAATAGATCTGATTTCTTCGTCTTTATAAGCTGTCTATTACCTGATACTTAAAACTTTGGAAATGGTTGATTTTCAAAAGAGCTCTTTCAGATCAGAAGAATGTCACTTAATTGCGTTTAAGTGGTGCAACAACTGACACTGTTCTGGAAGTCTACTATGTATGAATTGTTTTAATTGCTGCATTCTAAGAGCTCTTAGGCCTCTTAATTCTGCTATGCCTATTTAAAAACAATGGTTTTATAGCATAGATCGATTCTTCACGTGGATTATTTAAATCTTCAATAGTGTTTGTCAAAAAATGGAAATTGTGTTTTGAGTAAACATTAACGGTATTCCTACGAGTTACACCTGCATTCCCCTTAACTTGAGTTGCTCATGTGCCTCGTTCAATACCATTGCTTAAAGCAATGTTAGGTGTATCTTCCCTGTTAGGAATTCTTCATAAACTGGAATATAAGTAGAACAGATCTTTTATGTTATGCAAATCAATGAGAGTCACAGTTCTGATGGTTAAGTAAAAAGAACCATGAAGTAAATCTTGTCAGACGATTCACGTAAAGTTTAAAATTGGAACATTGGGGTGATGTTACGAACTCAAAAAGTGGCATTTATGTCACTCATTTCTCGAACAAAAGAGGATTTACTATCAGTGCTCTTTTTTGCATCAGACTCATTAATCCAAACCTATAGTCCTTGTAAAGTGAGACACTTGTACTCTTTTAGAAGATGTCATCCAAGCAGTTTCAGACCATGCATCCACTTCCATCTTTGTTCATTGTATACGTTTTGCTATTGCACACAGAGGAGTGTCAAATGTTATATCCGGTGTTTGTCCTTCCTTCAGATGATTGTCAGTCTGTTTTCCTGCCAAAACAATGAAAGACATTGAGGAATTTCAGTTTTAATAAATTATCCAATATTTCTTTTATTGCAAAATGGCATAATCTATTGTTTCGTTATTTTATTTTATCATTATGTAAAGTATTCAGAAAAGGAATAACGTAGAGTAAATGATAAAACTAAAATATGTACAACGTAAATATGCATTGAAACTTTCGTTAAATATGCAATTATCAAATAAAATAAATTTATTTTAATTTCTGCGGTTTTACAAAAAGTGGTTAAACAAGTACAGTCGTCAAGTTACGGAAATCAACAAGTCCATGCAGTTCCCATTTTAGACCAAAACGCAATCTCTTTCTGTAATTGCTAATTATTACTAAATAAAATAATTTCAGGAATTTTAATTAATTATTCTATTCGTCAGAAATTTAAAATTTAAAAATGAGTACATGTTACTATTTATACCTTGATCAGCAGTACATCTGACAAAATTTAAATTTATTACATTAGAGAACTGCAGACATATTTTCTGCATAAATGCATACTCACTGCAACAGAAAAATTTCCTCCTGGATGCAAACCTGACACGGAGCTCCTTGTAAGTGGCGCGAATGAGTTATCGAATTCCTAACCTACGGCGTTCTTACCGCTAATGGTAAACTGGCAGATTGATGCTTTGTAGCGGCTAGTCTTTTATGCATTTAGTTTAAATTTATTATGCAAAATGTTTTGTTATTTAAAAATTTATTATTTTACAGGTCGTTTGGAGAAAATAATTTATTATTATTTTTTTTGATTCTATGGAATGCAATGGTGTCTTTATTATTTTATTTTATTTACTCATCTATTTGTAAACTAATCAAAGTTGAATATTAATGAATTACATATTTCCAGTTTTCAGACTGTTCGAATTTAATATTTATCATAAACATGAATAAATAAAAAATGGGAATATACCTGGAAACTAATCAAAGATTGTTTTATTGCAGTTTAGAATACATAACATATGTAAATTTATCAATGTAAATACTTATACTTGTTCATTTAAATAGCATGTACAGGAAAAACATTAAAAGTAAAAATCAATAACATTCTTTTCTGAGGAAAATTTTGTTTAACATTATGTCAATGAATATCCGTTTTTTCCACAGTTCTATTTAAAAATATTTTTCAGTTCAACGAATTATTTTAAAAGTTCAAATCTCTCTAAGAGAGTTACTGAACGTTGTAGTGAATGTGACAGCATGTTGTAATGTTTGCAAATGGCAGGGTAAACTCTGTTACAAGTATTTAGTTGTTCCAAAACATAGCACTTTCATTAAAACATGTGAATTTTTATTACAAACAAAAGTTTTATTGCAGTCTAAGAAATAAAATAATATTTGTACACACCATAAAATTGCATTGTTTAGCTCTATATTTAAGTGTTTAAGGATATTTGTATGTAACCAGAAACGTTTGCAAGTGGATGCTATTTTGCTCCATCACCATCGTGCTGAAATTCTAAACCTACTGGGGACAAATTAAACTTTAGTGCTTCATTACGAAATAAACTCTATGATATCACTCAATTCTTAAAATCTTAGAACCAAAACAGCAAACTGAGTTTTTTCTTGTAATCTCATTAGGCATCATTTCATCTACACTTCATTCGAAGAAAGTTCGACAGCATACAATTAGGTTATTTCTTGATCTTTCTCAACAGAATTCAAACTGAAAAACGACACAGATGCGAAATTCACAAAAATGGAAAAACGCCCATTTCTTTTTTGATGATTGACTAGTATTAAGGTAATACTTTGTAGTTCACAGAAATCAGAAAAGCATTTTGGAGAGTATATTCTTAGGGCACGGGTAGCGGGTAGATACTCTTCCACGACCCTGGTAGAAGACAGATCTACTTCAGGGAAGCGATCCTGCCCACACGAGCCCTGACTTTCTCCCAACCCCTTCCGGGAGAAGTCAGTATCCCAATCCAAACTTCATATAAAATACCCATCTATTTTTTTCTTTATTCACGACCTACTCGCCAACATGCATGGCAAGTGCGGCGTTTTATTGAGCCAAAATCTATTCTAATGAATTGTCAAACCTCTAAAATGTATTACCCCTGAATACCAGGTGTATACCTATGAAATGAGACTTTCAGCTATTAGACCACAGATGTCGCTAGGAGTATTTTTAAACTGTCCCAAATGTCTTATTTTTCTCGTCTGTCATCTGTCAACAATATTCAATTCATTGTTTGTGATGTTTCATACAACAACGCATTTTTTTCGCTCTTAAAAATGTCGAATTTCGTGCCTTCAAACTACGATTTGCGGACATCGTTGATTTTCTGTTATCAATTGAAGAAAAACGCTTCTCAAGCTCATCAAATGCTTATAGAAGCTTACGGTGGACATGCTCTAAGCAGAGCACAGTGCTTCAGGTGGTTTGAAAAATTCCGAAGTGGTGATTTTAGCGTGGAGAACGAGGAACGTGGCCGGCCACCGAAAAAGTTTGAGGACACCGAATTGCAAGCATTGTTGAATGAAGATGATGGTCAAACGCAAGAAATGATGGCAGAGCAGTTGGGAGTGACCCAAAAAACCATTTGCAAACGTTTGAAAGACATGGGCATGATTTTAAAGGTCGGAAGATGGGTGCCGCATGAACTGACTGAAAGGCAGCAAGAGAACCGAAAAACCACTTGTGAAATGCTGCTCTCCCGGTTCAAAAGGAAGTCTTTTTTGCATCGAATCGTTACGGGTGATGAAAAATGGGTGTATTTCTCCAATCCCAAGCGTAAACGATCGTATGGTCCGCCCGGCCACAAGCCAAAATCAACGGCCAAACCAAATCGCTTCGGCCGCAAGGCAATGCTGTGTGTTTTCTGGGATCAGCATGGTATGATTTGGTACGAGCTATTAAAACCAGGTGAAACAGTTGACGGTGCACGCTACCAACGACAATTGGCCGATTTGAACAGCGCTATACACCGAAAACGCCCAGAATATGCCGATCGGCGTCACAAAGTAATTTTTCTTGATGACAATGCACCACCACATCGAACAAGAGCGACCCGGGAATTGGTGGAGACGTACGATTGGGAACCGCTGGTGCATGCGGCTTACTCACCAGACTTGGCGCCTTCCGATTATCATTTGTTTGCATCGATGGGCCACGCACTTTCCGAGCAGCGCTTCAATTCTCACGAAGAAGCCAAAAAATGGCTCGATGATTGGTTTGCGGCCAAAGACGGCCAATTTTTTTTGGCGCGGCATTCACAAATTGCCTGAGAGATGGGTAAAATGTGTCGCTAGCGATGGCTATTATTTTGAAGATTAAATTTGTAACCATTTTTTGTTAATAAACGTTTAAAATTGAAAAAAAAAGTCTCATTTCATAGGTATACACCTATGTATAAATCAGTCAGTCAGAAGATTGACATATAGAGACTCTCACAGAAACAACCTCCACACCAATATACTAAAGATTATGACATATAATGTAAGATCACCATCCTCAAGCGACAAACTAATAGAATTGGAAGAAGAACTTGAAAATATCAACTGGGATGTTATCGGGCTCTACGAAGTATGGAGACGCGGAGAGAGAAACTACTGACACTAAAATGAGGTTATATGTTGTATAGCAATGGTAATCCCAATATTTCTGCCGATGGTATAGGCGGAGACATAGAACACCGCTACGACAACATTGAGGTGACTCTGACAGAATTCCATTGTCATTACACTTTTATTATAGGCGGTTTTAATGCCGTAGTAGGCAAGCAAGCCGACGTGTCCGCAACAGTAATAGGAAAATTCGGTTTGGGCGATGGAAATGAAAGTGAACAAATGTGAATAGATTTTTTGCATCACCGTGGCTTGCACATAATAAACAGCTTTTTTAAAAAGAAACCACAAAGAAAATGGAGCTGGGTAGGCCAGGGCATGGTTTCCCTGATGGTCAGGTTTTAACCCAGGGTGGTCAAAAGGGACGGATGGTTAAAATTAAAAATATGAACTGTTCAATCCTTTTTAATGTTTTGCAGAAGAGGATTACAAGAATAAAGTAGGATGCAACCTATACGGGGTGTCTCCAAAAGGTTGGGACATAGCTTAACTGCAGGCTCCTGAGATAAAAATAAGAAGATTTAGCCCAACTTACCTATATCCAAAATCGTCTCGTTAAGTCGGTATAAGGCGTGAAAGCTTTTTGAAAAAAAAAATAATTATGCGTATAAAAATAGTAGGCTTTGATCGATTTTTATAATTTTTGGTATGGCATGTCACGTTTCGAGATGGTTTTGGTCTTCATCACTAAGTTGTAAAGGTTGAACACGCCAAAACCTGGGCACGAATTAGAACTTACTAGTGCTAAGATAAGAGACATAGGTTGGTTTTTATTTTGACAAAACATATCTAGTAGCCATAGAAACAAAATGTGACAATTGATATTTTTTATTGTTCATTCGTTGTTAACATGGCAAGCCGTCAACTGCAGCTACGTGAAATTATCTTGCACGAAAACACTAAAAATCTTCTAATGAGTTACAAAGCACTAGCAAAAAAGTTAAATTATCCTCAATCAACTGCTTGTTCTGTTTTAAAAAAGTTCCGAGACCGTTTAACAGTGGAAAGAAAGCCAGGAAGCGGAGGAAAACAAGGAGTGAAGGACAAAAAGAAGAAACAACGCGTATTACAGCTTTTTGTATCCAATCCCAAGTTGTCATCGCGTGATGTGACTAAAAAGATAAAAATGTCCCAATCATATGTACAAAAAGTTAAGAGTAGAGCTAGTTTAAAAAGTTATAAGGCAAAAATCGCACCCGATCGTAATGCTAAACAGAATTTAAATGCCAAAAGGTAGATCGACAAAATTGCACAAAAATTTTTTAACAAGATATGAATGCATGGTGATGGATGACGAAACTTATATCAAAGCAAATTCCGGGTCACGAGTTTTACACCAGCAAAAGTCGTGAAGATGCTCCAGAAGATTGTAAACTTAAAAAAAGGTCCAAGTATCCAAGAAAATACTTACTTTGGCAAGCTATTTGTAGCTGTGGAAAAAGAAGTCGGTCATTCATCACCACGGGAATAATAAACCAGGAAATTTACAAAACGGACTTCTTTGTAAAAGCGGCTTCTGCCTTTTCTACAAGAGCATAAGTCATAACCATTGTTTTGGCCAGACTTAGCCAGTTGCCACTATGCTAAATCAGTGAAAGAGTTGTATGAGCAAATGGAGTTGTTGTAGTTCCCAAAGACTGCAATCCCCCCCAACAGTCCTGAACTTCGACCAATCGAAGGGTATTGGTCTATAATGAAATACATCTTTTAGAAAAAAATGGAGAAGCAAATTCCGTGGCTGACCTACAGAAATCCTGGTCGTGGTCAGCGATGAGGACGTGCAAACCCGAATGAGTCGTATACGACGTAAAGTACGTTCTGTGGCGTATGCTGGTAAATTAGATTAAACAAATATTGTTCACATGTAAAAGACATCATAAATAAATAAAGTATCTCTTGTTTTTGTTCAAATAATAACTTCTTTTTTTATAAAATAAAATTTTAAGTGCCCACGTTTTGGCGTGTTCAACCTTTAAGTGTATTAAACAAAAATGTCACAAAACAAATTTGGTGATAACTTTTTAGTGCCTAGGCTGAGAACTTTCAACTTTTTTTTCCAAAAAGATATTTTCTTAAAAAACACTTTTTGTATCTTTGTAATTTTTGATAACGCTTAAGGTTTATCCACAAAAAAATAAAATCTGATTAGCATTAATGTTTTGTTGATAGGAATAATCTAGAAATAATCCAAATCTTCTTATTTTTATCTCAGGAGCATGCAGTTAAGCTATGTCCCAACCTTTTGGAGACACCCTCTATATTCTATGATATTTGAGTTAATAAAAAAAGGGTTGAAAGATTATTTTAGTTAATATAGTCATAACGCAGAAGCTATTACTTCTTCAAACTGAGACGCGGTAAATCTCATAAGCGAGATAGCGAAGAGATAAATAAATTTTTAATGTTTTCATTCATTCATCAATCCTGTTAACTATTGATAATGTAAATACAAAGTCTGCATTATTACTTTTCTGTGTAAATATCTGCATGCTTTCTCTAATTTTATAGAATAAATGGCTATTTCTTATAGCAGGTAGTTTATTTTGAACTACGTGTCTTATGCTTCTAACGTGCGAATTTATTTACAAGAAAGTTACTTAGTATTTGATAAAGAAGGCTCGAGGTAATACAAAAGCTTTGAAGGTGCATATAACGGAAGAACTTAAGTCTGTTGTCAATAATTTTTTTAAAAGAATACCCAGAAATATTGAACTACGTGCCTAATGCTTTAACATGTGAATTTACAGAAAGTTAAGCTTAGATATTTGTTAAAGAAAGCTAATTATAAAAACTTTGAAAGTGCATATAGCGGAAAATCTTAATGCTCTTTTCACAAGAAATATTCTAGAAATAATAAATCTACCCCCATCCTCGATGGCATTCTTACTCTTAGGTTTTGAATATGTATGCTGCGGCTTGCAGTCTTAAATACTTCAGTTAGTTTAGCTTTGACTGGACCATCTGAATCATGAAAAGTATTATAAGTAAGCGTGGAAAAAAAAATTCTGGTTATAAATAACTACAAAATTTCATCGTGATTCTACTACTCAAATTGGTGTAAAATGGCGTTGCGTGGATAAAAAGTGCAGATCAAAACTTTTATGTGGATGAACTCGAAACAGTGGAGTTACAAAAAGGCGGGGAACACAATCATTCCTTGCAAATAGTGCAAAAAGAAAAGCAGTGGAAAATCCTTGCGAGAAACCATCTAAAATAATAATTTACAGCGAGTTAAAATTAGACACATCAGCAATTAACACGTTTACCACAAAAGACATTTATAATACAAGAAAATGCATGTATCAAGCACGCCGATCCATACTTCCACCGCTACCGAGCTGTCTCTCCGAGGTACATCATATTTTAAATTCAATTAACATAAAAGCAACAAAAGGGAAAGATTTCTTGCTGGTTAACAACATGTACAAGTTTTTTATTGTACGTCCAATATAAAGTTTTTGTGCAGTAGTGAGACTGTATACGTTGATGGGACCTTCAATTATTGTACAAAGTACTTTTGTCAACTATTCACCCTACATGCCATCAAGAATGGACATTACACACCCTTAATTTTTTGTTTGCTGCCAAATAAGCAACAAATAACGTATTTGTACGCATTTCAGCAAATACAACTAGAATGCAATGAAGTGGGCTTAATATTTCATCCTCGGGAGGTTGTGACAGATTTCGAAGAATCAATTCATTCTGCAGTAAAAGATATGTGGCCATCAGTCAGACTAATTGAATGTAGATTTCATCTGACTCAAGCCTGGTGGCGTAAAATTTAAAAACTCGGTTTGTGTACCGGCGACCCAAGAGTTGCAAAATTTTCCGACTATTTAGTGGATGCCATGGTATTTCAACGCTACGTTGACCATCGGGAAAATCGTCCCATACCGAACTAAACAAATTTGAAATAGGCAGTGACCATAGAGTAGTGAGAGGAACAGTAAATTTTAAACCTAAAAAACAAAAGAACAAAACTGATACGCCGAGTAAAATCAAGAATATAGCAAATGCCGGAAAACACCTCAGATTACGAGGAATCTGTATCTGAACCACTGAACCTCATCTGACGTTCGAAACATTAAACGACACTATTATCGAAGTAGTACTAAATGCACAAAAAAAATACTGCATTAAACCAGGTTCGAGAGAAGACAAACTGAATAGAAACACCAAAGAAACGATGCAAAGAAGAAAACTGAAACGAGAAGAACATGATAGCAACTCAGAAGAAATTAGAAACCTTAACAAAGAAATTTCAAAAGAGATACGCAAAGACCTAAGAAAATACAATAGAGAGCAAGTTCAACAAACAATTGAGAAAAATAGAAATGTGATAGTTATGAGAAGAAAACTGACAAGGGAAAACACGAGATTTACAAATTAAAGGATAAAAATGGCAATAAAACTACTGATAGGCGCAGACTACTAGAAATAACAAAACAATTTTATGAAGAACTATACGCGAGCCAAATAAAACAGACAGATGATGACACACCACAGGCTAGAAACGATAAAGTACTAAATCAAGGTTTCGAAGATCTGCCAAATATAACCATTGAGGAAGTAAGAAGTGCTCTGAAGGAGATGAAAAAACAATAAAGCTACTGGGGAAGATCAAGACTACAGATATACCAATGCTCAACGAATGCACAGAAAAGTACCATGTTGATATAAACATCAATTTCCAGAAAACCAAGCTCATGAGTAGCCTGGTAGCGAGTGACAATATGGTCTGT
This sequence comes from Ignelater luminosus, assembly GCA_011009095.1. Lineage (NCBI taxonomy): Eukaryota > Metazoa > Arthropoda > Insecta > Coleoptera > Elateridae > Ignelater > Ignelater luminosus. The sequence goes on from VTPC01090886.1 coordinate 184,434, forward strand.
GGAGAAGAAGTAGAACAAACATATGAATACAAGTAAATAGGGCACGAAATAGAAGTTGGCAAGGACAACCAAACGTGCGAAATCTATCGTCGCTTAGGTTTGGAATGGGCAGCTTTTGGCAAACCACGAGACACCTTTAAATCGTACTTGACTATGTGTTTGAAGAGAAAACTATATGAGCAATGCGTACTATCAGTAATGATATATGGAGCCTGACCAAACGCTCAGCGAATAAATTATGGAATGGAAAGGGAGATGCTGGGAATTAGTTGAAGAGACAGAATACCAAATACAGACATAAGACAGAGAACAAGAGTAACTGATATCATAGAACCGATAACACTGGCCAAATAGAGGTAGGCTGACAACAGGTGGACTAAAACAACGGCTGAGGGATGGTGGTGATGATGATAATTCCTCGGGCAAAAGTGTCATGCCCCATATCCTAATACATTTCTTTTAAGTCTGAAAGGGTGTTTATAAAGATTTGATAATAACACAGTAAATAGCAATTAAATTTAAAACTTAAACGAAAATAAAGTCTTAGAAGAAATCCACAATTGTTTTAATTGTAGAGGATTTAATCTCTCTTGCCGGTATAATCTCCTCTTTATAAAAGAATTTATGTTGAAGGGGTAGTTAAAATACCAAAGCCCTTATTTTACTGAAGCTTTCCCAATTAAAATTATTTGTTTGAAACATAAAATAATTTTATTAGACTTTACCACCAGGAATTATTTAAATGAAACTAACTTTTCACATGGATAAAAGCCATTAAATACAAACCCAAATTTTTATATCCAGGTAAAGTTAAAAAGGGTGTGTTTTAGTACTAAATCTAATTAAAATCAACATAATAAAACCATCGATTTTATTACGTGTATCAACTTTTATTATAAATAATAAAATTTTTCTAAATTTGCATCTTCTATTATTTCCTATGCAAAAAAATGTGGGTGGACTAACATAATATTTCCATTACATAAAATACTAGCCATCCTGAATGGACAAAAAGCTTTTAAAAAGGTTTCTTGGAATTTTAACAGGATACAACTGTCACATTTCTAGTTTTGAATGAAATATCTCTATCATTCCGGGTTTTAATACTTTCAATGCCAATAAAACGCAACAATGATTTTATGTAGTAGAAGTTAACACCCGTAAAACATTTAATACAAATCAAACAGCAATTAAGACATTTAAAAGCATGGCAAACTTTCTCAATAGAGAAACAAACCAAAACAGGAATTCTAGATCAGTATTTATTTATTTTCGTTGCATTCTAGTATCTTTTTCGGCTGTAGCCCTTATCTTCTTGCAACTCTGTTGGCGGCCAGACCTTTTCCCATCCTTATGAGGGCAGTTCCGAGAAACGGGGTTTAGTTAGTGACATAAATATATCCCTTTTAACTATGTTCTATGGTGTTTTACTATGTGTATAAAACTTTTAAAAATTAATCCTGTCTGTTCTTATTACTTAAGAATGTTATTTACTGCTCGAGTGCATCATAAAAAAATTTTTAATGTGGAAGGTTTTTTATATAAAAATAAATTGATTTTATTAAAAGTTGGACAACATGAATGATGATAAAACTGCAGTGGAAATATTGAGATATTTCTTATCAATATTTTATTTTAACTATGTTAAGTAATGAGAGTAAAATGTTATCTACTTTAGACACCATTTGAATGAAGACGAATAATGGCCTCTTAGGTATATAAGCGTGAAAGTCATATTTCTCTCAAGTGCTGTCCTTTCATTATTTCCGGTGCAAAGACTTTGTGGTTTTTAGCGTGAAGAATCTAAACTTGTAGAAAATCATTGTTGAGTTCATCAACGTCCAGTTTGAAGTCCGGATATGAAGACAATATTAGAAGAGAGAAACCCATCTATTGTCAAAAAGAAGCCCTTGGAGAATAATACGAAAGCAACAATTCTCATTGTACTTTCATGAAACATGACGTATTTTGTTAGTCGTTAGTTTAGAGGGTATTTCATTCAAGTTTTGCCTTTTTTGCTGTTTCATCCCCAAGAAGGGGTTCGACTTCGACAATGATGTAGCGTTAAAGGGGAAAATAACCAGAACGAGTAAAATTTTGAATTATTAAAGTCTATACAATCAGTCAAATAAAGGTGTCATCGGTTTAAGAGGAAAGATTTGTTTGGGATGCAAATATTTGAGATAAGGCTAATCACTGAAATGACGGGAGTAGGTTGTTTGCATTAGCGAATATAAATATAATTTTCAAGTTCATAAAAATTAAGGTACTTGAGGTATTTAATTCGATAAGTTAAAGTTTCGGTGGAAATTTAAATGGTATTGTTTATTTATTTATTTATTTCTGTAGGGAATATTTAAAAGTCCATATCATTAAGTCAATGACCCACAAATGACGTATTTTGGATATAAAAATTAAAAGGCACTCTAACCTTATTAAGTGATAGTTGACCTGTAAAAACAATGCATTTATTTTATTTACACTTAGAACTCATGTCACGTATTAGAATGATTAATTTTAAATGTATCGATTTTGGACAGTCCTGTAACTACAGATAAGTGTATCAAATTTATTACAGTATCATCTATACTCCGTGCCAACATGTGTAAGCATTTTAATCTGTATGCATAAAAAGTCAAAACGTGGTTAACTTGGGCGGGAAAAGGAAATAAATTGCGCAAATGCAAATAATTGAGGGGATACATTTCACTTTATTTATAGAACATTCATGCTGATAAAATGATAAGAATTAAATCGCGTTATGTAGAAAAAAGAGCTTACATATATCTACGATTTGGTTCAAAGCTTTATACGTAATGTAGATAGAACCTGCAGACAAATTATAATTTAAAATTTCAATTGCATAACAAACTGAAAAGCTGAGAACACCAAAATATTTTTTCTTACATTTTAAAATTAATTATAAGGGTGGAATTTTTAGAATTTCAAAAAAATACTATTAAGGCGCCATGTATAATTCATTATATACCCTTCAGAAAGGAAATGTCAGAGATTTGATAAATTACAGTGCAGAAAACGAGCAATTTTCTGTTTATATGGCAATTTTTAAAATTCTAGATGTCCATAAATAAATTTCCTTCAACGTTTAGTTTCGAGTTTTATTATTAAAACATTTTAATTGCTGTAGAAATATTTGGAATTTTTCAAGTGAAAATTTAAACCTGTTTCGGTTTAATTTTAATGCTCTTTCTAAAATAAAATAATAAAATTCTTTTATTAAAGGACAAAATAGAAGTGACCTGCAAGGCAACCCATAACTATTCTATTCAAATGGAATGTTCTTGAGCCTTATACACGTTCAGCTCAAATATTTTATTGTCACCTTTAACCCAAACAAACAAGATATTTGTCCCTTTTATCTGATGATCACCATGAGATTAATGACGTTGTGATCATGTTAAGAATAGATTTGTTATAAAAAAAGGAAAGAATGGGTCACGTGGCTTTGTTTAATCAGCAATCTCATCTGGGAATAAATGTATGCAGAGGTACCAATAATGATAAAATCAAAAAATTCTTTAAACGTCTATTAATTAGGAATTTAGCGTTTGTAAATATTTTAATTCTGGTGTTACCAAAATAAAATCATGTGAGCATGAACATGTGGCTTATCACTGATGACAACTTTTACTGTTTTTCAAGGTAGTATGCCAAATAGAAATACCTTGGTACAAAAACATGATTCAGACGATACCGTAAATTAATCATAAACCCACCCTCAGTTACGTCCCTTTTCTCAAATTTCTTTTTAAGTTTTTAAAACGTTCCGGTGTATTATTATCTAGAGGAAGATTAGAAAGGAATGCACGCTTGTTTCTTCAAACCGTTTTGGTAAGATAACAAAATTGATATCAGTTTCCATTACTATAGTTCAAACCTAAGACATTTAATTATATCAAAGTTCTCTGCTAATGTAGAAACCGGCATGCGGCATCTGCAAGTGCAATAGACACTACGGGCTTGTCTTGATCTTTTCTCGAAAAACAAGATCAAGACACTACATACCAAGATTCTTAATGTGAAGACTTAGAATAGATATATAGAATTTAGGCCTTTTTGTTTAAGGTCCTCCTAAATATTTACTGCAGGTCGAAATGAATGGCAGTAAAACAAGAAAGATTGAATAAATTTCAATATATGATGTTTTTTCCGAAAACAGGAAATTTCTCTTAACTTATTAACAAGCTGCCTTTGCAGCAGATCTCTAGTCTAAAACATCACTACATAGATCAAAACAAGTAAAGCTGGCTGTGATTCAGCTCTGTAGGTTGCAGCTCTTTGTTTTTCTATGCACTATACTGTGTTTTAGTCAAATTTGACATTCAAAATTAACTTCTAGGTAGTCTTAGGGAATACACATTCTTCAAAGCAACTTCAACACCCTCCACGAAGAAATTTTTTGCTGAAGTCATATTCATAGCTGAGTGTATTATTTTTGGTTTATTGAACTAGTTTATTGATTTGAAATATTGGAAATATTCATTTTGAAGCATAACGAATTAGGAATATCATGTTTTGCAATAAAAACTAAAATGTGGCTGATGGTGTTGATAACCAACATTGTATACACGACCAACCAAACTTCCTGATTGTCCGAATTTCACCTGACTTTTGGTTTACCTCCTTAACACGATAAAACCTTTCAGAACACTAAGATATCTTAATTTTAGTCTGCAAAAGAAATTATTTCTCATTTAAAGACGTTGTCGTTGCTGAAGCCAAACTGTACTACTAAAATTTGGGAAAATATTTTATTTGCCGAATTTTGACTTATGACTTAGATGAGGTTTACATATTTTAACATTTAATCAACTGATTATATGTTGAAATTGATTTGGACCTTATAGTCCAGATTGAAGATCTAGATATTTTTCATGGAAGCAAAATCGGGGCCCATTGAGTTTATCTAGAAGTGGTACACTAGATATTTAAATAAAACTAAGAAGGCTGTTCATAAGCAAATCTACCTATAAACCTGTTTCTTATCATCTACAATTTTTGTATTAAGGTTGTCAAAACTTATGCAAAATCGGTCAAGAGTTGTTTATATTAGTGTCCATTAATGTGGAAGCAGACCAGAAGGAATGTTTGAACGCAAACCTTTGGTGACAAGGTTTTGGCCCTCAACATTTTAGTCGCCAGAATTTCCTGAAAAGCTTTCAATAATCTCTGGGACCATATACACCAGTATTTCAAAATCAGAAGCAACCAAGTCCACTTCTTTCGTAAATTGACTTATGAATATCATTAAGTCACCAAGTCATACTTGTATACATGGAACGGCTGAAACTATTTAGCCATGTTCTTTGTTTAATGTTTGTTGTATTAATGGACTTGGACCCTTGTGCTTCTGAAGCACCGAAATATGTTTGGGTAAATTAAAGTCAATTTGGAATAATGGATAATTTACCGTAGCTGTTTGGCAAGAAGTATTGAAATATAAACTATTAAGAGTCACTACAACTGAATGAAATCCAAAAGTAGCACAAAATACGACAATGCGTATAGAAGTTTTATGTACTAATATGCACTCTACTAGTAGCTATGAAACTGCTATTCTCAAACTTCTTCTCCCAGGCACACTTTGAAAACCCGATCAAATTGTATACAAGAATGTTTTTAAGGCAGTACGCTGAAGACATCTTATGAACCATAAGAAATATGAAATCGGTTGGAAAATAGTTGCCTATAGTTTGAAGATCAATTTGTGGAGTTTGTGTACGCAACAGCTGCAATCAAAGACTTACCACTTTATTTACTCTACAATCCATTTTCAGATTTTATCATAAATGTTTTATTTTTGCTTAATTTGCTGTAAGTAGCTAGCAAGTAAATGATTTTGAAAGCATTGGTGACTTGGTGAAGGGCAGATCTGATCATTGATCATTATAAGTTAAGCCCGGACGTTTTAGGTTTTTGCCTCCCACCAGTCTCGCACACGCAGTTATTGCAACGCATGCATTGCTTATGATTCGGTCCGCGCGGCGGTATGACCTACCCACCCCGTTGGAGGGAGTTGATTTTTGAATTCCGACCTAAAACGTCCGGGCTATGATTATAAGTATAGCTTCGTAGTAAGTGAAACTTGACTGTAGTCTCTAAAGGTGGCTAGATGAACGGCAAAGCACCACTATTGGCCTGGAAGAAGACAAATTTTGCGCATTAGTCACCGTAGGTGGACTCGGTTGAATGCAAAACCTGACTGTTAACCACGGATAGCTCAGTAGAAGATGAACATGCAAAGTTTTTTTTGTAAATGTATACATACTATTTTGTTTTTTTGCACTAAAATAGAGCGTGCGTCTAAGATTTTCTTAACGGAACACCTACTTGATTTTGGTACCATTTAATAGCTGATTTTACATGGTTTTTCAGTGAGCTAGAATTGCTACCCTTTCGTTTTTGGAAGTTGTTTTGATTGACTTCGTACCTCTTCCGGGTTACGAGATCTACTCACATAAAACAAAAACATTTCATCGATTTCTAACATTCCCCTTTAAAATCTAAATAATTTTGCAATAGAGTCTTGTTGCTCATACGCCATATGTGTTTCTCCATCGAGCTGAGCCATCCATTCGCAAGCAGAACATCATGAAGCATGACATTTCTGGATTTCTTTCGATGCTGATGGTATTCTTCTAAGATCTAAAATTAACCAAGGCGTAAAATGACTTTTTTCATTATAAACCATTACAGTCTGAACCGTACACGAAAACAAAATCTTTAATTAAGGTAAATAATTCTGATGTTTATAATCTGTTAACCCTTACATCAACTTGTAATATGAGCGACATGGCTGAGCGGTTAATAGTCTAACCTTGCATTTGAGAAGCCTTTAAATCCCCAAGCCGACCGTTAGCATTTCATGGAAATAGAAACTTTTTGCAACGAATAATAGCTAAGATTGGAAAAAGTAGAAGCAAAAGGCAGAAATCAGAAAGGATAGAAAAGATTTCGTAGATATAATGAATGAGCAAGATTTCCTGATACTCTATATCAGAGTTGTTCTGCTGAATGGCACAGATTTCGTTTCTTTTTCGCTTATGTTTTATATTTTCTAGATTTCTGGATAACATCCTTAATAGTATACTGTTCTTTGTCTAACAATAAGTTCTGCTGTTTCCCTGTATTTCATATTACTAATATAAGCAGAAAAACTGGAATGTTATTAATAAATTTTATTTCCTCAAGTTATCTACAATTTCCGCAGGCAAAATGATATGGTGTTGCTAGATACTACTATATTGCATTCTACATAAAGTTTATGTAATTTCAATTTCCTTTTGTGTCACCATGCAGCAAACATGAATGAGTGTAATCAGCTACCAAAAAATCATTTGATTGTAGGTTGAAAATATTGTGTTATGAAGTTTCTCTTATCTTCCTTCTGATAGATTTCTATTTAAGTATATACAGTCTTTCATGTTTTGTCGATTTACCTTATCTGGATAATGTGCTTCTATCGGATACATAGAGATCTTGTGTGTTTATATTTTTACCTTATCTAATAATTATAGCAATTGCATTTATTTACTTTTCCATTATTTCTCCTTAAAATGTAACAGAAGAAAATACCAATGTGGTTGTCGGATTGGGATAACACCTGTCTACCGGACACTTCAGGGGTTTTTTAATGTTTATGTTTTGAAGTTATAAACTTAGTTTTATGACTCGGCGCTACTGCCATAATTATTGTTTGTACTATATTTCGGTTATCGTCAGAAAAGAATTAATGTCGGCGACGTTAAAGACCACTCATTTTTACAGTTTATTTATATTATCCTAGAAATATTATACTATAAGCATTTTTGAACGTTAGGCACGTTTGTTTATAAATAAATGTTCAAGGGGCATTATACAGTTAATACAAATACGGTTATTATTTTCATTTATAAACATTGTCGAGAAAAATTACTGTCGGCAAAAGTCTTTTAAGAATAAGATCATTCACTTTCAAATTTTTCTTTTGGGATTCTCCTAGTTAGAAATACTTATCAGCATATTTTTGAACATAAAGGCGCTTATTTGCATTATTATTATTTGACATAATTACTTAAATATGGTAATTACGTATTTGTTCAGTATTATTTCTGAATCTTTCGTCAGTATGACTTAATAATGATAAGCATAGTTCTAGATTTACAAACTATTTTTTCATACTTGTATATTGAGATACTATAAATTAAATGTGAAAGAGAATTGCAGAAGTAATGTGATGTATATGAAGAATACGATAGCACTCCTGACATAAAATAGTTTTCTTGCTGTGTTTGCCACAAACATACTTCTTGGAACTTACGATTGTTGTCTTACTCATTTTATTTTGCTTTCCGTTTTTGGACAATAAAAGCTTGCAGCAATGACTTACCTCTACCTGTTTCTGGTTTTGAACACATAGATTCACTAAAATACAGTTCACGTTCAGAAAGCTCCTTTAGTTCGTTTGGTATGCTCTTGCTGTTAGTTTATAAGGTATCCACCCAAAGTAAGTCTGTGATTTTTCCAGAAATATTCTGCTAAATCTATCAAAGTGCCTCACATTACGAGCTGACTGGTTTATTGATCTGACAACTTCCGTTGTCTTATTGTACACATTTTCATTTTTATCAGCGTGAGATTCCATTGATAGAACGTATCTACTTTAGATACTATTAGAATCACCTAGTTTCCAAGATTTTCTGAAACGAAGACTTTAAATGAACATCTTCTTCCAAATACAGTTAACATTTCGTCTATTATTGTGTACCAATCATGTAACATAATGGCAACAATTCGTTAATTCTTTGAAATGCTTTACGTACTGTAGTCACAGTCTTTGTTTCTTGTTTCATTGATAGCTGAATGAATTTTCTGTTCATAGCTATAATACAATATTCTGTTCAATTTGGACCATAGATCTAGTAGGTAGGTAGTAGATCTACAGTCTCATTAGCACCCATCATAATAATTAATAATTCTGTTTTGAGAAATCCTTCTAAAACTTGCTAAAACAAAACTTCCACTGTTACTTTGATCAACAAAGTTGCTGGTAATCTTCTCGCATAAATCATCTATTTCATTCAGTTCTAAATTTCTGTCTATTCCAACTCAAAATGATCATCTGATCTCAACAATTCTTTCTCTAATTTTATTTTTTTATGGGCGTTTTCGGCAATTCATTTCCAGGATTTTTGGCAGTTATGCACCTTAATATTGCCGTAGATGTCAATTAGGCAGCACAATATAGATACCTTCAGGCCCGGTATTTCTGTCTCTGATAAACATTTATTGGAGGTCTATTGTCATGGATATCATCGTGAAAACAATTGTAACTATAGAAATAAACCTCTGGTTAAAGTTAATCAATGATGAAAATACCAGGCCTACAATACTAGTTTGCTACTTTCAGATCAATGAACAAAGAAATATTACACAACAGTGAAGTACATAAATTACTAGAGGTGCGGAGAGTGCACTTTGTGCTCAAATGCTGATTTTATTATATGGAACAATAGATCTGAAACTGTTTTTTCAAATGAATGCTATTAAACTTGACAAGATATTTTCAAAATTTGTTCTGCATCAAGAAAGTATAGTAATTTTGACATTTCATAATCGTGCAAAATAATCCCCTTTATAATATTCTAAAGGTTAACAGGAGTCTCTGAATTGTAGACTATGAATACAGTGGAGGGTGTCGCGTAGTCAAAAGTCTAGACTTTCACCATTTTGTCGTTTAACGATTCATATTTATTCGAAGACCTCTTATGGCAGTCATCGCAAATGTTAGCTGTGTACCAAAGACTCTAGAGAATAGCATCACGTTTTTGGTACATCCTTCAAAAATAATTTGTCTCTTTAGACTTTCAAACCTTAAGACTTTATGCAGTTAGCCCTTCAGAGCTATAGCGAGTGTGCTTGTTTTTGAATTCCGTCTGGTAGAATGGCTTTTGAAAAAAGACTAACCCCATCTTATTTTCTAGAAGTAATGTCCCATCCCTAAAATCATGATAAAGCTATCAAGATAGATCTAGTACTTGGTCAATACTAAACAAAATATCTCCTGAATCAGTTTATTCAATCTCTACACCAAACAGACTGTATAGCAGAATGAGAAAACGCTCGCTTGGAATTTGAGAAAAATACAGTTCAAAATGCTGTTTTTGGACAAGATAAATGTCCGTGTATTCTGACAATAAGTTCAGGTTAGATCATCTCTTGATTGTCGCTCTGAAAAACAATTTTCAAAGACATAAAAGGTAAAAGCAAGATGTGAGCTGTGTGGTGTCATAATTATAGGAAACCTAACAGTTTTTAGATCAGCCACCAGGTATTGATAGAATACGGAAAAGTTGGTGCACATAATCAGATCAACAAATGCGTCTTCTGCCACTAAAGGTATAGGAAGGACTGTCTTTTTCTCAGCCAGTGAATTTGAATTGTGACGAAGTGAAGATCTAAAATGTTGGCATGGGCATGTGGTGCTAATTCGTGTTAGGAAGGGTTTATCGAAGGGTTAATGAAGTGTTTTCGAAGATGTCTTTCAGTTTAGAAGTGAAGTGTTGAGGAAGATTGCCTGTAGATACTCCACTTTGTATTTTTTAGGTTGGTTAATGAGTAGATTTATATTATTAATGCGTATCTCAACCAAAGTAGAGACTAACCTTTTAAACATCATTGAACAATTTATTATAGAATAACACTTGAGTTCTACAGTCACAGGTAGATTTGCCCCGCACAGGCTAAACCTTTTCTAACACAAGCGAATATGATAAACGAAATTAGTCGATGCCTAATGCTTTCCATATTGAAATATGTAGAGCTAACTTATTTTTAATCTACAATCTAATTCTGAGCTGCCCTTAACATTCAATTTCAAAACATTTTGTAATTAATTTATTTTATTATTTTTCTCCTATAAAACTAATGTTGTAATTATTACAGCTTACAATAAATTGAGAAATATTTATTAACAAAGATAAAGCTTGAGAAAATGCACAGTTTTATGAAACTTACAAAGAAAATTATTGTTAGAGACTATTATTCCCAACTCAGTGTCTGTTGGACAGAACTCGTCCAGATAAGGGTTAAAAGCAAAAAGTAAAAGTGTGTTACGATGCCCTTACATGACCTATGCCATAGTAGTCATTAAAAAACGAATCAACATTTACACATTATCTTTTAAAAAAAGTAAAGGTTAAAAAATTAATAAGTAATGTCACACAGCAGTGATTATAAGTTTCAAGTATTAAGTATGCTTTGCAGCCCTAAAATAGTATGTTAACATTTATTTCATATCGTTATCACGGTTTGGTTTCATTCATGCTAATTGACGCCTCTGTATAAAATTCTTCAATCATGAATGGAGAGAATGTCTCTTCAAACAATACAAAAGTATTTACCCTGAAATGACTTATTAGTATCACCTACCTACTCATTTTTCAAGAGTTAGTAATAGTGATAAAACGAAAATAACCAAAGCCGTCAAACCGCAATGATAACTTTAATTATAATATCTCGATAAGGCAACTAACTAACAATAAGTTATAAAATATGTGTCCGTTAAAATCCGATAGACAAAAATATATTCTATGTAGGAAGTAAAAAAATGTGTAAAAATAAAGATTATCTTTACAACAGGCTAGTGGAGGAACAAATGTATGTATGTATATTTCCGTTGGGAGGGTTTTGTTATTGTAATATCCTTCCTTAAAGTTTGCGTTGGTTCCGGTCCAGATTTCCAAAGTTCTTGTCATAAATGGAATACAACTTTGTGTTCACATGTTACATCTGCTTTGTTTATAACTGTGAAGGGTATAATGTCCAGTAAAGGCACAACCACTTCTTTTTAGGAAGAACCGGAAGCGTCAACAAAACAAGAATTGACATATTTACGAGTTGTCATTAAAGATTTTCGGAGGTTTTAAAAGAAAAATCTTGGCAGCACAAAAAAAAAATCTACGTATCATCTTATGCACATTAAAAATTTCGGTTACAAAACGTCCATTTTCTAATAGAACAAAAAATTATGAGGGTAGGTAAAAGTAACAAGGGTGAATTTAGTTATTATTATAAGGTATTGTTACATGTTACAATAACTAGGGTGAAATCTTACGAAACACGTGCCAAAAAAATGCCGGGAAACATTTTTAAGAAACCGTTGGTATGGGATTTATACGGCTAGACTCGTGGGTTATGCCCTTTGCACAACAGGTGCTGAAATATGGGGAATTCTGCGACGGTTGAGATTTGATTAAAGTTTAAAGACCAGGGAAAGAATAGACGATGTGATCCGTTAACTTGAACGATCACGTTTATTTTGTATATCTTATCGAAATAATGCTGTAATAAACAGATTATTACTCGAGTTTTAATCAATGAAATATATACTTCTTATCAAAGACTGGTTTTAAATTGCTCCACGGTCAAGGGTTTTTAAACAAAATAAATATAAAAAATTGTAATCGGTTACTGATGTTTCCATTTAAACCATTTAAATCGTTACATAATTGGAACAAAACAATTCCGGATCATTAGTTTAACAATAACCATTATCAACAATCACTGTTGACCCCAAAAATTTAAACCCTTCTAATCTTCGTCAGTATATGGACAGATCCTATTACTTTTGTTTACCAGTTGGGAAGCCTCAGAGAAAGGAATTTTTAAAACTAGAAAATTATTTT
>VTPC01090887.1:0-16577 GCA_011009095.1 Ignelater luminosus
TTTTTGCTCATAACGCGTTTTACTAGTTCTATGCATTGATCTTCAGATTTGGACCTTCGCGCAAAATCCACGACATGACCAATACGGTCAGATCTTCATCGTTGATGTCCTCATAGGTAAGTTTGTCTACTTCAGGCAGTACAGCTAATACACGATTTTTAATTTCATCCAAATATAAATATTCAGTAGCTTCGTCTAATGTTAAAAAAGTTATTCTATTCTTAACTATCAAATTTGGATAAAAACAAGTGACCTTTTAGATGTTAATGCAAGTTACAATTATATCAAAAATAATGATGTGACACCCAGCATACTCGTTTGAGGGCGCTTTGATTTTGTTACGATTTTTAAAGAACGTTTGTTGGAAATCTTTGAGTCTGATCTTCCCAAATTGATTCTTTTTATAATAACCAATATTTTCACAATTAAATCTTTGGAAATGAGATTTTTAGAAATTGGATATGAAAAGGAAAATGATGTTTTGAAAGTTGAAAACCAAATGTTTTGAAAATTGGGTTATCTAGAAATTACTTTTTGGTAAAGTTTACATTTAACAACTTTTAAGTCATTTTCATAAGAAAATAATTTCAAAATTGAATTTGCTAAAACTGATCAAATCTTCTGAGAATCGAATTCGAAGGCTATATCTTTAGCGCAGTTTTGTGTCAGAAACGATTGTTTTTGAACAGCTTTGGATTTAATTTCCGTCTTCAACAGCTCTCCTTCTTAAACTCTATCATTTCCTAAAAAAACTTTCGCTGAAAGAGCTGATAGAAAAAAATAACGTATAGAATAAAACAATTTAAAATTAAGAAACTTTATAAATTAAAAATTGTTGAAATTAAAATTCAAGGTTTCATTATTAAAAGATTTTTGAAACCGAAAAGTCACCAGGCATAGGCCTAGTTAAAAGGGACTTAAGGAGGTGATCTAAAATCTCCCAAAATTTGAAACAGTCTTCCTAAAATCTTCACCATGAAGAATCCGATTTCCTGAATAAATTTGCATGCACGTTTTTTGATAATGTCCTCAGAGCAAAAAATCTCAAATTAATCAAATTTAAAAAGTTTAGGTTCTGGATTAAATGATTGAAAAGAAAGGCGGTTTGTAAATTTACTATAAATTAATAAGAAGTTCAACGGCTTTCAGTAGTCTATAATACAGAGTTTTTAGATCGGTAAGCTTCCAAATGAAAAACTAAAAGTGGTTTCAAGAAGTTAAAAGGAAATTCAAATTAATAAAAATTTTGCAAAAGTTGTGGAATGTGAAGATTTTGTTACAAAAGCAAACGTGAAGAAAAAATGAAACTATAACACGTAATTCTTCTAAACAATTTTTGATCACTTGAACGGTTCTCTTCTATTGTCGTCTTGTTTAGGTAGTTAAAACTGACAGTATCTGTCTAGATACTTGACAACACAACGTCGAAAATTATTAGAGAAAAGTAAGAGAAAACTTAAAAAAAGTTGTTGTAAATATTAGGACTTCTGAAATTAGTTTTTTTGTAGTTCCTTGAAGATGATCACTACGCCATCTTTTTTTGTTAGACTTATTCAATTTTCGCTTTACGTAGCTACCCTGCGGCAGTCAATTCTTCTTGTGTAATGTTTGAAAACCATAAAAAATGTTAAATTCAAGAGATTTTCCTACGTATTAATAGTTGTCTTTTTAAATTTTTTTCTATTTTTTTATTTCCACACTTATATGTTATTTTTACTTGTACACAAAAATATTTTATTTAGACTTGAGTGGATTAATCTTTTTCAAAACATTTTAGTTTATACAGTTATTTCTTTTAGATCACCAACTTAAAACCAAAAAATACAATCTTACGACTAACATCTGAAAAGTAAGTTCTTAGATGAAGCGTACAACTTTGAACGATCTATACGTTTGAACGAAACCGTAAGAGAAAATCTATAGGTTCGTGTTAAAGCAAACAGACTAACGTTTACTCTTTATAAAGAATGGTTTAGCACAGGTGAAATGTGGTGATACTTCGTAAATGGTTATAATTCGTTTGTTCACGCTCTGGAACGTCACGTTGCGTTGCATGCATCGAAAAATTGGAAAGGAATCAATAACTAAAAACACGTGTATTTGCTTCCACAATAATCTTTATTATGTCAGCTTTCCCACGAACAGAAAAATATTGTGTAAATTGTATGAATTAGGTGTAGTGCAATTTGATTCGTAACTTGCGTTCATTTGACGGGATTTGTGCTGATTTATTTTCCAAAAACAGTTTTTAACAATTTAATTCTCTTCTAATATGGAGTAAAAAAGTAAAACACAAAATTAAAATTATGAAAAAACAAACAACTAAGAATCTTACGCTTAAGATGGAAAACATACGAGGCTGGATTGAAAAGTTTCTGAAATGAAAATGAAAGCAAAAGAAATTCAACATAAGATATATTTTATTTTTCTACATAATCACCCTGTAATTCAACACACTTGGACCAACACATCTCCAACGTTTCAATCCCTTCACGGAAACAGTTTTCTTTTTCAAAGCCTACAAAATATGCATTTGAAGAGTCGATGACTTCTACCTTGGGCTTGAATTTCTTTCCAAATAGAAATTTCTTCAGTATGAGAAACAGATTATAAACCGACGGAGCCAAATGAGGTGAGTAGGGGGACTGGCTAACGATGTCGAACTTCAACTCGGCTTTTTTTGTTGAGCAATTGCACTGGTATGGAGTGGTGCATTGTCTTCGTCGTTCTCCAGATAGTCAATAAGTAAAATTCTCTTAGCATCCCAAAACACAGAAGCCATTACTTTTTTCCTGCTGACTGAACTGTTTTTGCTTTCTTCAGGACGGATTCTCTCTGGTCCATTCACTTTTTTGACTGCTATTTGGTTTCTGAGATATAATAGTAAATCCAAGTTTCGTCCATAGTCACAAATCTCTTAATTAAATCAACTAGATTCTAAACAACTCTACACGCTCAGCTAAAGTTTGAGCATATGCCCATATCCTAAACTATTTTACGAACTTTTATTCTTCGATTGTCTAACATCATATCATGGATCCTGTCAATGATTTCTGGAGTAGTCGCAGATTTCGAATGCCCTGGACGAAGTTCATCAATTGTGTGGGTGCATCTACTTTTGAATTCAGACATCCAAAGTTACGGTGGAAAACGATGGTAAAAAGTTGCCAAGAACAGAATCCCATCTGACTTTAACTTCTGTGGCTATTTGGCCCTCCCAATAAACAATTTAAAAAAGGCGGGAAATACAAGTGCATCAAAGGTTATCAAAAGTGAACTAAATGACAGATTAATTTATTTGAGTTTTTTTTCTATGAACAATTGAAATGCCAGCCTACTTGGTAAGGCAAGATAAACTGAATTATGGCCGCCACTATGGGCGGTTCCGGAAACTTTTCAATCCAGCCGTAGCATGCAGTACCTATTACAGTTTATGCTGTTGCATTTAATCACTTTATTTTAATGTTGATATCATTATAAATCTCTTATATCATTTAGAAAATCTAGTTCTCGAATAATTTAGTTTAACCCAAGTTGAAAAAATTATTTCTGAATTTTAAATAACGTCCAAAAACGCGTGTTTACCGTTCGTTTTTTCCCTTTTACAAGATCTTTAACCTTGGATTTACCCAAATTGGTCTGAACAAATATTGACCTCCAAGCTTGGACCACGTCACATTTAAGGTGTGATACATTATTTTCTTTTCTCATAATGACCTTTTTCAGGAGTAAGAGGAATCTAGAACCATGTAACTATTTAAAGTCGATAAAGCAAGGTCGAATAGCACTATAATACTAAGGTGAATGAATTATGTTTTTAATAATATTATTATCTACCGCTGAATAATATTTTATTTAAAATCAAAGTTTCAAACTCCTAAGTTCAGGTAATATTTAGAGCATAAAATTATAAAAAGTTGTGACTAATAGACAAGTTTATTTTTTAATGAATTTTATTTATTAATGAATTCAACTCAAGTTAGGAAAACCCAATAAAAGTCTATTTTTGTGTTTTCTGTTTTTATGCCATGTTTAGTTTTTTTATTAAACTAGAATATTCGATTAATTATTCACGGGTGGGTTGTCAACTTAAAAATAAAACAGTTGCATACATATACAAGGCGGTCATAAAGTTTGATTTATTTTTTAAAAACAATTTTTGAAATTATTTCAGAAGTATGGGGTAATAGATGTCTGGAGATTGATGTCCTTAACTTTTCTTTAAATAGTATTCCCTTACTTATACGTACTTAATTAGTAGAGTTCGATCATGCGAATTTAAACTGACATGAGTATCTAACTTAAGGGATGCTACAGAGGCACCCAAAGGTAACCGCATCTCACCTCACATTTGGTCTTTCAACTCAAAACCTTTATATTAGAAAGATGCACTACATTGTAGCAGACTCTGTATTTGTTGTGTTACCTTCACAGTCATCTCGAAATTTACTGCAAGGTCTTGTTAAATTTAAGTACATATGATCATAAAAAAATTGTACCACTACAATATTTACTGCTATTTAAAATAAAAGTTTGATGACAACGCCATAATCTTGGTAATATAATTTGATGGGTCTAGCAATTTTTCATACAACAAATAATTTTCCAGAAAGTTAAACTGATGTTTCAAATTTTACGACCGCACTGTATTCACACAACTTACATTACATATAATTCTAGTCGTTAAATAAAATATAGGACAAGCACTTGAATTTTTAAATCGACATGTACCTTTTAAAAACTAGCTAGTACAATCTACAATTTTATAATAATTTCTAGGGCATTATGTTCTTTACATTATACATAAGTTAATACGCCAGGAAATTCACACGCATGCACTGTTATTATTTTGCGTGAGTTTAAACACTGCATTGGCTTTTATTAGTGCAAAAAGCTCATGCATCGTTGATTTTAAAACGAAATTTCACGCTTGCATAGTTTTTTATATCGACACCCACATGCTGGATGTTCAGAATATGATAATTTTATTACAAAATAAATTTAGTGTGACGTTATTACTATTTTACATGACTAACAATCCGAAGTAACATTAAGTAACTTTAATTTTGTCATCATTTTTTGTGCTAAAAAATATTATTGAAGCAAAATAAGTTAATTTCACGTATTATGCTAAATTGATAATTCGCGTTATATCGGTTAAAATGGTTTCTTCAGTAATATATTTATAATATTAATAACGCTTACTGTTTTTACATGTAACGTATTATTCCTGGAAGTCTGCAAGAAATCTGTACTTCTAATACTTGAAGAGATTTCACAATTTATTAGAGAAATTAAGGCAAAATCAAAATAATCTTCATGTCATCAATGTTAAGCTGCTAGAATTATGATTTTCACATTATTAAATGTAGAGTAAATTATCTTATGAATTTACTAAATATTAAAAAAGCAGAGTACCAATAAGCTTCTAGTTCTTTAATTTAGAAAAAGTAAATAGTAACTCCTTTGGTACCATAGTCCACTTAAATTCTTTTTATTCCTACTATATTTGCTTACTGTTTTAGCAGTTTCTTTATTACTTTCCTGATATAGTATATTATTGATAAGTTATCCTCGTACAACCTTGCGAGCCTTCCAATCTGATACGCCAAAGAAATAAAGTCAGTTTACTGGATTTAAATAGTTTTACCTTTAATAAAACCACAGACATTTATAAAGATTATATAAGGTAAGCATGGACGCTTACAGAACCTTTTGCAAGTGGTGTACGAGGGTTACTATTTATATTTCTGGCCTTGGCAACACTGACTGTTTCCAGGCGTCAGCTGACATTTCCGGTGTAAACTTTACATTGTTGAACATAACCTCAACCACAACATATTGTCATTTGAGTGCGATTAGTGTTGTTTGCAGTTAATTGAAAAGTGCATTCCCTAGTAAAAAATGGAATTGACCCGTGAACACTTTTGTGCAATTATTTTTTATAACTTTCGACGTGGATTATCACGACAAGAGTGCATCAATGAACTTAATACATTATATAGCGATGAAGCTCCATCCTACAGCACTGTAAAAAACTGGTCTAATGAATTCAAACGTGGCCGATGTTCACTCCAGGCAGAAATCCGTGAAGGCCGTCCAAAATCTGTCGTTGTGCCTGAAAACATCGATGCTGTGCGTGAACTGATTAAACAAGATTGTCATGTGACATACCGTGAGAGTGAGGCATCTTTGGGCATTTGTATGACTAGCATCAACAAGATATTACATGATCATTTGGCCGTAAAAAAAATTTGTTCCCGTTGGATCCCACATAACCTGACCAATGCTCAAAAGAAGGCTCGCGTCGACTGGTGCATAGAAATGTTGAAAAAATTTGCGAAAGGTGCATCAAAGGCTGTGTATAACATCTGCACAGGTGACGAATCATGGATCAACGCATATAACTCCGAAACAAAACAGCAATCAACTATATGGGTCTTTCAAGACGAGCCAAATCCATCAAAAGTTGTTCGCGGAAGAAGCACATCGAAGCAAATGGTTGCCTGTTTCTTTGGCATTACCGGTCATGTGGCAACAGTGGCGTTAGAGCAACGTAAGACGGTCAACTCTGAATGGTACACAACTATTTGTTTGCCAGAAGTCATTGGAGAAATTCGGAAAACTTCAAAGAAGAGACGAATCATTCTTCATCATGACAATGCAAGCTCTCACACCGCTGCTCAAACAATTGAATATTTAATCAGCCAGAAGGTCGAGTTGATGGGCCATCCACCATACAGCCCTGATTTGGCACCCAATGACTTCTTTTTATTCCCGTACATCAAAAACAAACTGCGTGGTCAACGATTTTCAACACCAGAAGAAGCCGTTTTTTGTTTCAAAACGCATATTTTGGAGCTGCCTCAAACAGAGTGGAAAAAGTGCTTCGAAAATTGGTTCAAACGCATGGAAAAGTGTATCAATCTTAATGGAGAATATTTTGAAGAACAATAAAACTAGTTTCGATCATAAATACTTGTTTTTTCATTGTTAGACCAGAAATATAAATAGCAACCCTCGTAAAATGTTAAATTGTATTCATGCAAGATTCCTATGGTATGAATCCCGTAACTGTTTTTATTTAAGGTTTACTGCTGTTTTCTTAAACTTAAGGTGAAAACCGTAGCAGTGATTTCTGCAAGTTTGGATACATCTTAACTCATAATTTACCTTTGCGCTTGTTAAAATTTTCCTGTTCTATGATGCAATGAAGAACAATGACCTTCTTTCCTTCCTGGTCCATACATATATTTCTCATGATCAGAAGCTATAATTTGGTGGCTATCTCTTTATATGGTCTGATATTTTAATAAATTACCAATATAGAACACAATCAGACATCACCCTAAGTGCACGAAACTACTGTACAACGCTGCTATTGGTACATACCTGAAAAGGTAGATTTCTTTAAATTTATGTAGTTACTGTCTCAGTTGTTCAAAATCGATTGAAGTGGATGAGTGAGTTGATAACGTGTTATATTATTTTTTTAAAAATTTAAACTTTAATTTGGATGAAAGTGCTATGTTTTGTACCATTTGTTGTCCATACATTTTAATTTCGGCCATCCACGATGAGAAAAGGGAATGTCAATGTCTGAACACAACAGTTTCTGACAAACTCTTTTCTCCGGGATCACCTGAGCAATATGATTGAAGAAGTTAAAAAATCAAGACTTTAAGAACCTCTTCTGAATTTTGGATCTCGTTTTTTCATAGTTCAGCTAGCTAGCTGCTTTTAGGGAACGAGAACCAATTCACAGATTAATTCCTGATTCTTGTATTGTTGCCTATGGGTTAAAACGGCGCAAAAATCTAATTCTGCCTTAGGGCGCATTAACTTCTGAAACTGTTTTTAAATTATCATTTGGGCAGTGCCTCAAGTAATACCATATTTATGTTAATTTTAACGCATCTACTTAACTGATAAGTCAGCAAATGGCATTAAATACAGAGGAAAAAGAAGTAAACAACCGCAATCAGCATTACCAAAGCTGACTAGAAATCTCCAGATCTGACAATCTTACAACTTTCTGTTTCTGACGACTACTAGGCGTTTGCAGAAGATTAGTACTGGGATTCTGAACTCTCAATACGAGACGATAATACGAAAAAATGATTCACAATCACGTTTGAAAATTGTCATTTTGATGCCGTTTTGACATATTTTGACGACAACTTTTGTCGTGTCGTAAAATGGACGATAACAAGGATTAATCGATATTGATGAGTCGTATCATACCGTAAGTTCAAAATCCCATAAAGCTGATTATCTTATTGGCAAATTTAAAGAAGATTGGGAAGACTACTAGAAATAGTAAATAAAAAAAATAGCAAGTCAATCAAATAAGTACTACTTAAAGCTGCGCTGGTCATTGAGAAAAGATTGTTATTTAGAGAACATTGTAAAGAAATAACAAAGAACACACAACCGAACCCGTATAGAGCAACCATAACATATGGAAAACTGGAAATCCAAGTCCCATATTTTGAGGTGATGTATATTCGAGGTATAAAGTCAATATTTGGATAGGAAACAGAGATTTAGGGGACCTGGCAGAATCAACTACGAAAGTTGCCATTTGCACGTAGTTATGTATCAAAGATAAAACTATGCAAAAGATTTACAGCTAGAAAATGGAAATTTTGCAATTCCACTCATAAACTGCTCATCAACTTAAGCAAAATTTAAAACTGTTTCGAACATTTTGAATTGAGTTAAGAAGCCATTAATACTAACTGGTTTTAATAAATTATTATTAAGAAAAATGTTTTGGTATTTTGAGTTTTGATAAAATATTGGTTACTGTTGTTCTTATGAAATAGAGTAGTCAATTTTTACACAATATTTTCTTGGTTTTCCGGTAATCACGCGCCCTTCTGGAATACAGCTTGAGAATCACTGGCGTATATGATGGTTTTTACGGGGAAAAGTATTCCCATCAGAGGATGTTTGACTCAAAAGGTCCCTTTTTAGCATGTTGTTTAAACTTTGAGACTTTGTAACGTTCATCTAGTAATTACATTTGTTCTATTCTTGACTAAAAAATAAATTGCTAATTTAGAAATGACAAAAGCAAGATGTGAGGATTGCGAGGATCTACATAGAGATGACCTGGGTCAACGGAAAATTAGAATTTCTTCAAGAACCTAGTAGTTCTTGGGGTCGATCTGAGTTAAAAGACGGTGGCATAAATGAACTAGTGTAATATCAAATGTAAGTAAGTTCCTCTTGTGTTTGGAAGTTTGTTGGACTTGATGAAAAAATGGGCTAACCTTCTTTAGTGTTTGAGAACTCATACAATTTATTGCCAATCTTCAGTTTCAAGAAACGGTGCTCATCTTTTATCCTCTTAATTTAAAAGTTCTATACAAAACAACATATGGAATTTAGTCTCATTCTACCAGAAGCAGGTCAAATTGCATGGGTGAATAAAAGTTTTATGATTCAAGCCGTACCATAAACTTAACATTCTATCAGTTAGTATAAAAGACTTTTTCGTATGATTGATGGCGAGATTGTATGTAAAATGAAACAAAAACACATGGGCAAAGCATTTTGTCTGCTATGGTCTACAGTCTTCATTTTTCGTTTCGTATTCTATTACTCACAAATGAAATTTGTAGTTATTATCTAGTTATGGTGGAAAAAGACTGTCAGATGGACATGGAAGCACTAAACGTGCTTGGTCTCTTTTACCACAATTTTATTGTTAGGTGTCTGGGAATATCTTTTGTTCGAAGGGGTTCAAATGCAGTGCCCATAGAGCTAAGTAATTATCATCACAATCAAAACTCAAACAACATATAAATAATAAGACAACAGTGTAAACGTAGGATGTGATGATCAGGACTATCACTCACTTAGCTCTCATTGCCAAGTCCCTTATTGATGTTTACACCTATCGAAAAACCCGTTTTAACATGTACGATTGAAAACTTGCAACTCGTATAACTAAATAAGTTATAGTGAAAACATTTTTATTGAAAGCATGTATATCGTATGTCAGAAATTTCAATAGTTAGCTGCTTGTAGACAATGATAATTTAAACATTTTAATCTATTTTAGCAGAATTTTAAGGATATCAAAGACTACTTTTTGTATGATTTAAGAATCTGCTATGGGCGAAAACTTACAATTTTTTACAAATATTGTACAAAGAAACCTCCCTTCAGAAAACATTAAATCATACATAAAGTTTGCAGACTTACGTACCTGTTATTATATTAATTGAGATTAAGCGAGATTCATTTAAAAAAAAATGTTTTAAGGGTTTTCATTTATTTTTCTACCTTCAAGTTTTCTAGGATTATTGCTGCTTGACTAGAAACACTACCAATCCTGCTATAATGTGGTTTGAGCAGATTGCGACCTCAGTAACTATTAGTTTCTAAGTTTCTAATACGTATCTTATGTGTATGCAGCCCAAGCACTGTTTGAATTGATTATTTTGTGGTTACAAAACTTATACGTAAATGCCACTTTAGTAGCCAATTCAAACATAGCTTCCATTCTAGTTTGCTTGCCTTAGCAGTTATTACAGTTGTCAATCTAGAATATGAACAATATATTTATCGACCATCATGCTAATTGTTTCATTACCAAATGTAAGGTCATTCTTTAATTTGTTTTTGGTAGCGATCACACAAGTAACTTATAAATATCGCAAACTTAATGCAAGAATAAATTTCAATACATATTTAAAAATCTCATTAATCATCTAAAATACCTTTATTTAGTTGATTGATTTATTTAGTAAAGCAATTTTTTATGTTATGTAGAACTAGTTAATGATTTATACAATGCAACGTAAGTTGGTTCGGATATGAAGTTTCAGCAGTAGAGGAAACACTAAATGAATGAAGTTTCTAAATTATTCGCTATCATTTTTACACTTGTATAGGGCAACAAAACCAGCTTTTCATCTTTTGTAATTCCAACTATAAAAGTTTCTATACAATTTTGTTGATGTAAAACAGGTAGGTTTAATTAACGGCTGTAATGACATTCCTGCAATTTTATACCACGTTTTAATTAAGTGAAACAAACAAGCTTTTGCAAATAAGCATAGAGACTGATGGTTAAATAGAATTAAAAATTTAAAACGTTAAACCACCCTAAGGTGAAGTATTTAATGAAACCCCTTTTTTAAACTATACGTGCAGGTATCTTTTATTTACTTTTTACTTCAAGAGAATACATTACGAGCTAAAAATAAACTTGTTAAATAATTTCTTCGAGTAAAGTTATTAAATTATAAAATCTGTGACGGATATACAAAAGTAAACCAGAATATCCCTTCTTTTTGTCTAGAAAGATTATTTAAATCAGATTCTTTGATGTTATTTACAACTGTTTTGAAAGTTATTTCCGTGTACTTTGACAACCTTTAAATTACGAGGAAATTATTTCCAACAACTTTTTGAAAATACACAAGTAGGTATTGAATATTTTAAAACATCTTGAATCAAAAGAAATTTACATATATTTCACAAAATACTTTTAAAACTCTTATTTTACATTAAAGGATTTTCTTTGAGTTTTAAACCGAAAAGCAATCATAACGACAAAAACAAAGCCAAGCTCAAATGCACCTGAATATTAAGAAAGATATTTTTATATTTATAGTAAAATTATCAAAAACATCAATAAATACAAGCGCAGTACTTAATCATGAGATTACAGATACAGGGTGTTCCAACAGTCCGTGATCGGGACATGATGAAGTTATTTGTAAGAATATCAAAAATGTTACTAAAACGAGTTTTACAAGACGTTTGACTGTATTCCCTAAAATTGTTTTCGACTACTGTGATGCGCTTTTGGTCAGAGGCGCCAAAATATATGACGCTGTTTCTCGGAAGACTGGACGAGTACCGGAATATGCGACGCACTTAGGTAGAGTGGCTGTGGACTGCGGTCTCGGGCGCCAGATTCGGTGAGGGGGTTTACCTCCCCGCCTCGTCCTTGGAGCGATCAGACGATGGTTCACGGGTAGCTACGGTGGAGATACGGCCACTCCAGGTGTCAACTGTCTGGTGTAGAGCTTACAATGTAAATAAAACTCTATTAAGCGGTTACAAAACAAACGGAGACGGAGCTATCCAGCGACGAAGGACCGGCTCGACCGCCAACGACTACAATCACACTCCAAACTGGCGTACAAGGTGGATAGCTTGCTTTGTAGTTGACCGGCGATGGATTTGGTAGACTGCCAACGACGACAGTCAAACTACAAGCTGAAGATGGAGGACGGCGAAAGAAAGAAAGAGCTAGAGCGAGATACAGGATGAAAATAAGGCGGACGAAAAGGGCAGGGCACTTTTGTGGCTTACCAGAGTACTTACTAACCCTTGAATACTCAATCTGATTTCGAGTTGCTCTGCTGCTGCTGAATTTAGAAACCCGCTTCAATGCAACTCCTTTCGGCGGTCGGGTATTTGTTTATATACCCGTACGGTTTCCCACGCTAGAAAACTAAGTGCAACGGAAGTGCTCCGGATGGAAGCAAATGGAATTATGGAGGAATAGTTTTATGGTTCGTCCCCACTAAAGAAACATAAAAATCTCATAACGTAATTATGACTAATGAAACGGCGGAATTAACATCTAGATATCGGAGGACGGATTGAAATACATTTTATAAATCGGCTTATAACAAAATACAATTTTCCTCAAAATAAACCTTATAACATTCGAAATTGAAAGAACATAAAATTATCAGCAGATTACATATTTTCAATAGTAAACTTAAATAAATATTCGGTCGGAAAATATACATTCAATAAATTTATACACCAATGTCTGATACGCGGTGCCGTGTGCTTATCGAAGCCATAAGCGTGTATATAAAGCGATATCTCTATTTCGAAGGCATATATACAATGAACAACGGTCAATTGTACATTTAAGTAACACATTGTAGTATAGTGTAACACAGGGTGTTTTATAAAAGCATGACACATCAAGTTTAATATTTTGTAGATAGAACACTCTGTATATTTTGTTATATCCCTACTTTTTGTCCAATGCTGATCAAACTTCTCAACTGGTCCTAGTTATAACTAGAGTTTTGTAAATTCACATTTTTAATAAAATAAAACTAAATATTTGTGTTTAGAAATGTTTTCTGAGATTTTTGCTAAAAACCTTTTTTCTGCAGGGCCATTAAGGAGTGCAAATTTAGATTTTTCTAATTTCTTAAATGAAGCAACTGAAACACTCTGTATATCTTATCAATTTTTTATTGTCTAGTCATTGATGATCATACATAGTATTATAGCTTTATAGGGTTTACACCTGACGGTCTTTATTTATTTATTCAGTTATTTCTCTTGAAATGTAGTCACACTTCTCACAATCAGTCAGTTCTGGTATAATTAAGGAATCTTTCGTGCTTGTAACTGTAAGAATATAAGTTTGAGTCGTCGACAATTATAGGTGCTTACCAAGACTTTAATTATTTGCGGTGACCGAAAAAGCAGAAACGCAAAAATTAGAATTTGCTCTTCTCGCTCGCCCTGTAGAGTAAGGAATTATAGCCAAAATTTCAGTAAGCATTTTTAAAAACAAAATATGTAGTTGCTTTATTAAAGATGCAAATTTATCAAGTTCTTTAATTATACTAGGGCCAGTTAGAATGTCTGATAGCATTTCACACAAATAATTGAATATTGCCAAAACTGTTAGGTTTAAACACACATAATGCTATATTGTTGCAATTAACAATAAATGTAAAGGGTTTTCCAATAAGAGGTGTTATTTTGATATTCAAAGAAAAGTGCCATTTTTTAGTATAAATGATCGGATGTTTATTTCATTATAAAGAGGAAGTGGAAAATAACATCAGGCAAATGACCACCACGACCACGCTTACAGGACAATATCCTTTTCATGAAATTTTCCATAACCAAATCGCAAAGTGGCTGCCCTATGTCCTCGATAGCCTCACGAATTCCATCTTTGAGGTCTTGAATCGACGCTGGGCTGTTGGCGTAGACCTTCTCTTTCACGTGGCCCCAAAGAAAGAAGTCGCAAGGTGTTAAATCACAAGATCTCGGTGGCCAATTGTGATCACCTCTTCGAGAGATAACACGGTCCGGAAACTTTTTCCGTAAAAGATCAATGGTTTCGTTGCTTGTGTGGCACGTAGCGCCGTCTTGTTGAAAGTAAACGTTGTCCAGATCAATACCATCCAATTCCGGCCATAAAAAATCGTTAATCATCTCTCGATAGCGCAATCCAGTCACCGTAACTGTTGCTCCAGCCTCATTTTCGAAAAAGTAAGGTCCAATGACTCCGCCGGACCATAAACCGCACCAAACAGTCACACGTTGAGGATAGAGAGACTTTTCAACAATAACTCTTGGATTTTCTGAGCCCCAGATCCGACAATTTTGCTTGTTGACGAAGCCACCGAGGTGGAAATGGGCCTCATCACTCAAGATGATTTTTCGATGGAATTCTGGATCATTTTCATGCATTTCAACGACCCAATCAGCAAAGACACGACGTTGTTGATGATCGGCCGGCTTGAGTTCTTCTGTTAACTGGACTTTATAAGCCTTAAGACCCAAATCTTTATGCAAAATACGGTGTAATGACGTTTGTGGAATGGCTAATTCCAAAGAACGACGAGGAATGGACAAACCTGGGTTTTCTTTAACACTTTCGGCTACAACAGCAATATTCTCGGCTGTTCTTGAGCGACGTGCACGGGTTTTATTCTTCACATCACTAACTTGTCCCAAGAGCTCGAATTTTTTCACCAATTTCTGTATTGCGGTCCGACAAGGTGCTTCATCGAGTTTTACGAACCGTCTCTGCCAAATTTTCATCATTTTTATAGTGAATTTTAATAATTTCAATGCGTTGTTGAAGCGTGTATCGTTCCATATTTATCAATGGCGTAGTTTCTACTTGTCAAATGTCAAAAAATGATAGCTTCAAAAGTGACATCTACCGAAATAGCGGGCTATTCAAAATAACACCTCTTATTGGAAAACCCTTTATAATAAGAGAATATTAAAATAGAATTTCAAAATTCTTTTTAAAGTTTAGAGATTGAAATTTATTACTGCGATTGTAAAACCAAATGTTTATCAAATATACAATAGTGCTCGCTATATTTGACGATGTTTTACAAGATAACATTGAACGACGTAGAAACTGCTTGGTCTAGATATTCATAAAGCATATCGTTGCAATAATCATTGGGCAAAGACTAGAGAAATAACCAACACACCGAGTGTTTCATTTAAAATAACTTAAGCTTTGTCCCACGTTTTTATGGAACACCCCGAATAGTTGAGAATAATTTTAGGACGTACAGGCAATCGTCCTGTACAAGTTTTTTTAGTAAAATCTTTTGAAACTCCTACAAATAATGACACTTTCGTTTTCTTGAAAAAACAATTGTACAGTCCCTGGCCAAATTATTAGAATCACTAACAAAATTTAACATTTCTTTAGATACAGGTAATGTTATTAGGGGTATAATAATGAAAATGCAGGTAGAGTATTATTAGTGTATTACAAAATATATAATACAAAAGAATTAAAAATATAATAAATTACAACTAAAATATTAATATTTTGTTAAACCACCCCTAGCAGCAATGACTGCGGCAACTCTTCGAGGCATGCTTTCTATGCATTTTATGGCAGTATTCTTTAAGTTCTCATCATGGTTCTAATAATATATTATTGTTTCGACTAGTTGTTGCTTTGTTATGATGGTTTCCGCAGCCAGTAGCCTTTTTAGGTACTCCCAGACATTTTCAATTGGATTCATGTCCGGAGAATTTCCAGGCCATCGCAATACAGGCACTTTGCTCTCTTCAAGAAACTTTGTCACAGACTTAGCTGTGTGGCAGGGAGCCCCATCCTGCATAAACACTTTTGGACCATCACCAAACCATTCCTGTAACTGCGGAAGTAATCTCCTTTCCAGCACCGCTTTGTACCGGTCTTGTCTCATGGTACCCTCAACAATGTACAGACGACCCAGACCTTTCCCACTAATTACAGACCATATCATAACTGAAACGGGGTGTTTCACTGCCTTTATGACACAGTCTGAATTGTACTTTTCCCCAGTTCTTCTTCTAACAAATTGTAGCTTATCTTGCAAGATCTGAAATGTAGATTCATCACTAAAACAAACCTGTAACGATGTGAAAACGTTATTTAAATGGACAAATTAAAATATTTCCGTTCCTTACTCTGCGCCAGTCATCTACAGTTAAATATTTGTAAGGATTAGCCCACTCCAAACGCTTTTTAACCATTGCTGGGGTTAGTCGAGGCTTCTTAACAGGTCGTCGACATTTGAACCCCAGTTTGCCTAATGGTACGCTCTGAGATCTTGTAGCCTCTTCAAATTTGTTTTTGATGTTCTTACTAGTTTCCCTATAATTTTCCACTGCAATATCCCTCAGAAATCTTTTTCCTCGAGGTGTTATAATGTTTTTCCTGCCACATCTTCCTTTACGATGGTTGTTGGTATGCTGGTTCGCTTTCAATTTTTTAGCTAAGCGATTCACTGACGCTTGTGAAACTTTGGATTTTGCTG
>VTPC01090887.1:21577-55735 GCA_011009095.1 Ignelater luminosus
TTTTATTAAAATCATTTAATACGTACGCACCATAAGCCATGGATCTCCAATACGAGAATAATGTCTTTGTCACTCGCCTTGTGATGAGGATAGTTAGATGTTGACTCCCATCATCATCCAACACAAAAACAATATGTGATTATTGTCCGGAATAGTCTTCTTAACAGTGCATACAACAAAGCATAGATCAGCCGAATTATCAAGCAAAGCCTCGATAGGAGAAACACATCCAAAGTATAAAATCAAAACTGCCTTCAAACCTAGAAAAACCTTATAACTTTTCCTGAGGATAGTGCTTAACATTGTCAAATAAAAGGGTGTATACAGATACTACTGGCACAAGCGATATATAAAATCACATACATCTGCAGTTATCAAGCATTAACATGAAACAAGGCATAAAACATTGTTTCAAGGTCTTTTTATTAAACATTTTCACATCACCCTTCTATTCTGCCAGGAAAATTTGTTACGTGTAAAAATGGGTTTAGTAACCCTGAGAGATGACGTAGCATAAAATAATATCGGTATGCCTTAAGAAACGACTTGCTCGGTTTTATCGGAGATTGGGCCGAGGTCATAGAGAGGCTTTACGTTGGTTGCCAGAAGTATTATCGGGCTTCACACGTTGGGCGACAGAAATATTATATATGTTACGTGTAAAAATGGGTTTAGTGACCCTGGGAAATGACGTAGCATAAAATAATATTGGTATGCTTTAAAAAACCACTTGTTCGGTTTTATCGGGGATTGGACCGAGGTCATAGAGAACCCTTACGACTGACAGCGATAACGAAAGGGGTATAATTTAAGAAGGCGCCGGTCTTTGTTAAATTTGACTTAGATAAATGACCAACTGACTCTAAGACTGATCAACTGCTCTGGTTTACGGTATCGGAAGAAGAGGGGTCCTCCTGAGACAGCTGATCGGTAACAAACAAGCAATACTTACTGAATAACTTTTGTTGGTCTCCAATGTGCAGGCGGAGTCCCACGGTGATTTTTCAAAGCCTTATGTTTCCTGGAACAGACCCTATCACGTGTGTTGCCACAAACAAACAATTAAAGTTATAACAAAGCATATATTAAGACACGTAATATTCATGAACATATTATACACAGATTTGCAATAGGGAAACGAAAGTAAAAACGAAACAAACAGGAAACAATAAGTTTTAGGTAGAAAGGTAAATACAAATAGATAAACGAGAAAAACGATAAATGATTATATACAGGTAATGTGCGTTTCAGATCTGAAGGGTCGATGACTCCCTGACCTATATTTTAAATACTTTAGAAATAAGATATGTGAGCTCCTTACTTTTGTTAAATTCAAATAACAAATACTAAATATTAATCGATATAATATTTATAAACAATAATATGATGCGATACAGAGATGTTATAATGATGACGAATACAACACAAGCATTCGTTTTCGGTTTGACATTAATAAAACATAAGCTGCTAAACGTAAACAAGACGATAAACAAACAGCTGGTCCGTTGCTAAATATCGTTTAACGACTCCGTAATTTCATTAAACTGTAGAATCTAACCACTAGGTTTTCATAATTTAAGCGACGGCAGAATATCTTATTATATTTTAAGTTGAATAAATAACAATAAATCTTTACGAGGTTTATAATAACATTGCAGCTTACTTTGTAATAGGAAACGCATAGACTGTTCTTATCAAGAACGTTGATAAATGTTTGATAGCTTAAAAAATATATAAGGTAAAATAAACTTACAACTAATAGTTTATCCCAATACGGAATAATTAATTCACATACGCTTGACGATAATTACGTGAACACGTAAATGGTTACAAGCATTAGCACAAAACATTACATTGATTTTAAATTTACTACACTAAAGATACAGCTGATGTAGTAACTCCGTCGCGCACCGGAGACGATGCACTACCAAAACTGAGTGATATGTATATATACAGATATGCTTGACAGAACGATATGGTAAGTTCGTTTACCAGAATAATAATAACGACAACACCTTCTGGAGATTGTATAATCCAGTAACAAGACTGAAATATGAAATAGGTAACGAGACACTGACGATATCTTCCTGAAATACAGGGTAAATCTTTGTATTCGATGTACTGAAGACGCGACACGCTTACAATCAGAAATACTATGTTTGGTTCAGGTTAAATTATATAACCTCGGTAGCTTTATCCAAACTATTGGATCTCGCGACTTCAAAAACAAATTCCCAAGGGGAAGATCTTCAGGTATTAGAGAACGGAAGGAACGCAACGCGTTCTTGTCGAGAGCTCAAGTAAGACTTTTTGAAAATTCTCAAGCGAGAAGAGGCGTTAAACGGAAGCCACTTTGTGGCGTCGGTTTCCCCCGATAAACTGATTCACCCTAATGACGGCAGTATTGCATTTATTGGTAAACGCAAAAGGTGAAGGAAGTTACTCACTCCTACGAGTTCGAACTGTAGTAGCCGTGTAAAACTAATTTGTATTTAGTTTCAAGAAGCTCGATTTATGTGTCTACTGCCTTGATTTTAATCACAAAATTCTCGGAATAAGAAAAAATGAAATAGTAAAATAAAGATAGATTTAATTTTTAAAAAATTCAAACTGTGTTTAATCGCTGCAAAGGAAGCGAGAAAGGGACAAATGTTCTAGTTTTTGATTTTACTAGAGGCGAATAACATTTATCAAAGAAGGGAAAATTAAATATTTACAGAGATATAAAATGCAAAAAGCAATTTGCATCTTATAATTTCGAAACGGAATAATTTTATATACATTATTATAATAAATGTTAAATTAAATTTAGCATAATGCTATCCGGAATGATAATTATTAAATGATCTTAACAAGTTACAATAGAAATTCACAAGCATTTTGAAACATCAATCGCCATACAGTCGATTAATTCGCCTTTGGATATAATAAATTCCTACCTTCTCCATTTTCTTTAGAAGGATTTCTCCTGTAGTGTGCTTGACACGTTGAGCAACCACACTTTTCGATCTCCTGCAGAGGCATGATACTGTCTAATTCCAAAAAACATTGTTTTATTAGTTAATTGCTGTGCAGTTACGACCACTATCATGCTATGCAAAAGGTTTTATTAGATTAGAATTTGTTTGCAATTTGAAAACGATGCATTTTGGTCACATGCTTTATATGTATTTTGTTTGTGTTTGATGATGGGACCTGCTAATAAAAAGAAAGCCAAACCAAATAATATTAAATACAATAATATTTATTTAAAACAACAAATTGTAATTGTACATACATAAGTATTAGTGACTAATAGTTATTTATACACCAAGTGAGTTAAGAGAATGTTTATTTACTAGAAGAAAGTTTATCTCACTACTTTATTGAATTTTGAGAAAGTAGTACTATTAATAGCTGTTATGCATTTAATTTTGACAAAGTAAAAACCTAATCAAGTACTCAATAAGTAGTCTGCGACAGTCGTAAATGCTTAGTTGATGTGTTAACTTTTTATTTATAACGTATTTTCTGATTACTCTTCTGATAGTGACTTAATAGTTATTTGTGTTACAAAGAGAGAATGTGATACTTTTTTCCCGTGTATGCCGTTTATTTCTCGAGCCGAAAGAAAGGAAAATACAGCATAAGAGGGAAAAATGGTACTTTCTTTCAGACTGTCACATATGATTTTTTGTCGACCTTAAAAAATTATTCAAAAATTTAAATAAAGGTTATTCTACATTAAGAATTTACTTTTGCAAGTAATTGTAAGATAGCTTTGGTATCTACTGTATCTAAAATGTATCTAAGAAAAAAACCAAATAAAAATTGAACTTTCGGTCACAAAAAAAGGGTCGAAAAGCCTACTTTCTAATGGAGTCGAGGAAAAAAAAATTAATTCACTAACAAATGAACAGTTGCTTATGATGGTCCTCATGGGGTTACTAATGACAATTTTAAACGTCAGAATTGCGTAAATAATGTTTAAAGATAAAATTGTTACTTATTAAAATAAATAAAACGAAAATTAAAATGTACATCATTAAAGTAAGAGCTGTGAGAAACAAGCCGAAAACCCACTATACCCTCAAAATTAAATTACTGTAAGATGCCAAGATCCTAAGTTCTATTGTGAATTGAAAATGTTTTGGTACAGTTCACAACAGCGCTTGGGGCAATTTTAGAAATGAGCTCCAGTTTAATGTAAATGATAAAATAAATGATAAGAGTTATTTGAACTGTTTAAAAACTTCATTATCCTCATATCTAGAGTTTACTAATCTACTAATTTCTAATTTTGATATCTCTTATTTCCAGAATAAAATTTTGCTTGGTTTCTGTGGGAAATAAAATGATATAAAATAACTCGTTTCAAAAACCTACAACTTTGTTGATATTGTATTGTTGTTTCCCAGTTCATCAAATTACTAGTTGTAACAATAAAATTCGGAGACTGCTATTGTGAATTGGCGAAATATATCAGGTTACAGGTTTACCCCATGCACCTGTTGTCATTCCCTGCTGGATAAATCTGTAGTATACGTGGCTTTAACAAACGGTTTGTTGGGTAAGTGCCAACAAAAAGCATTGCTATACAATTTCGGGATTTTTATAACATGAACTTTTTACAAAAAAAGGTAGTAACGTTTTGACCATTTATTTCTACAATAAGTTTTCCTGAAATGTGTGTGAGTTATGTTATTGACTTTTTAGTACAATATACTACAATATTTATTAAATTTGAACTTGTAGACATCTTGATATATCATTAATTGAATTAATAAACGACTGAGTAGTTCTGGATTTTTTGTACTCAATTTACTTCATTTTTTTAATATGTTTCAAAACAGTTAAAAAAAATAACATGCAAAAACGGATTATAGAAATATTAAAATGCAGAGAATTGAATGAAGGATTGAGATTACGTTTCGGTTAGTAAATCCCGTTTGGTAAGTGTTAATTTACCGTATGTGTTTGAGTAAATTGATGTAGGTTAGGTAATTAGTCTCCAGAATAAACACTCCGTGCATACAATTAATTTAATACTGGAGTGACTAGGCAATCCAAGAAATTAGATCTATTTCGCATGCAAATAATTGCATGTCAACTGCATGTTTTGTTTATTTTTCTGACAGAAATAGAGAATATGAAACTGTACTTCTACTAATCAAGATGATAAAACTGTTGCATCCTTTTATAGATCGAAGAAAGGTTACCTTTACTATAGAAACTACTTCCAGGTGCTGCAATATTAACATTCAAATGTATGGATGATTTAATAGTTTCTAAAATGATAATATTTATACATTTTAAATTAATAAATTAATTTGAAAAGTTCTTTAACGCGGTAAAGGAATTATTAAATTAATTTGTTAATTTAAAATTAATAGCATCAAATTATAAAAACTTCTTTAATACTTGAGTCTATAAATCGAAAAAATTATTAATAATCATCATCGTATTTAATTAATTTACCTAGTCTAGGAATATCATCAAAAAGGAAATAACTATAGATAGATGTAATCTACACTTTAATAAATTATTATGATCAGGGGTTTTGTAACCAAAACAGAATTATTTCTCCCAGCTAATTAAACTGCGATTGTGCACTTGCCATTCAGGAACATTATTGGTGTTCTGTGCTAAAACCAATAGAAACTTAAATTGCTGCAAAAGCTGGTCCTTCAGCAACTCATGAAATAAAACCTTTTAACAATGCAATGAGAATGTTGAGAATTTAGCGTTCTATAAATATGAAACTCTGCATTCTAACGAAATAAAAGTTACGATAATAAATTGCTAGGTACAGAAACTTGTGTATAACTAGAATATAGACGAATAACAAAACTAATCGAAAATGAAATTCTAAAACCCAGAGCATCACAACATTTACGAGACAATCAATACACTTTTTTAGAATTCCTCTGAGAACTTGATAATAGGTAATCCAAAAATTTTAATTTATTAGATCAGATTTCGTCATTGTGAAATTTAGTTAATAGTCCTATTAGTTACCCTTTTCTATATTTTTTGTTAGAATTACCAAAAATTTAGAACTAAACGGTATAATCGATATTAGCGCCTTACATTCTCCTTATAAAAAATGTAATTATTAAGGTTCTAACACAAACCTACAGTTCCAAAGATTTTTAATTTTTCAAATACATTGTGTCAATGTCTAGGTGTTTAATACCAAAAGCTACTTATGTAGTATTTGTTTCTACATCTAAAGCACCAACCTTATATCCGTAACGGGAAAAACCGGAAAAGGGGGCCTAATCCCGTTACGGAATTTCGAAAGATATTCAATCCCGTAGCTCGAAGCCGAAGACGGGAAGGGGGGTTCAATCTAAACTTACCTTTAAGACAAAAGGAACAGCTTTCAAACTCACTATAACTCTGAAACTAATTCAAAGATGGTAAAATCCTAAGGGCGCCAAAAGCTGAAGATCAAAATACTGTGCCGGGCCACGCAGCTTCTCGCAGACCGACACCCTGTATAAATGTGTTATAAATATTACCACCCTGTATATAGGTATACTCAAGTCGACAAGCAGAACGATAGGTATTTATAACCCTGGACGTACTTACAAAAGGTGCTTTCCCAATAGACTTACGCGGAGAAAGCTATCAGCTTGTTTATTGAAAATCTAAACAAATAAACGGCACCGTCTTTATGGCTAGACTGGAGAACTATTATCAAATATTCACAAGATGGTTACGCTTGTTAATTTCGTCGGTTAGCAACATCGACTCCTGCAAGTGGGATTTCTCCACCTACTGTCTTTAATCATAACAAACTAGCAAAATTATCATCAATTAATTCTATCTTCCTCATTCCCAGGACTGGCTCATCATCGGTTCACAGGAGTTTACATTTCCTGAAAATCTTATAGGTACCAACAAAGACAAAATAAAACTAAACAATTTTATACAATATCTGTTTATTCTTGTCCTGATAGAATGCAAAAAAAAGAGACAAAAGAAAATATGTAAATATATCACTAAACAAACGACATAAGCGACAACAATAATTCAGTAAATTATCCACACATTCGCTTAGCTATGTGCTTTCTAACTTATAAAATCTTTAAATAGAAAATCGGTAGGAATTAATAATTTGGAAATTAAAAAAATAATAAAAAAAAATGTTCTTACATAAAATTTCATAACTTAATTGTTTAGATTATACTTACCTAAATTATTTGATACTAGACTATATTTAAAAAACTCTGCAGATTGCAACTAATATTTAATTTAAGTCCTTCCCCAGAGGTTTTAGGAAGTAACGTCGCATAAAATTATTAAAGTTCGTATAAACAAAATAATTATTACAAAATAGAGAGCAAAAAGAAAATACAGAAAAGAAATAACTCATCTTAATTACAATTTCTTTGGCGGCATCCAGCTCGGGAAAAAAAGCTTCACTCGTAGCGTTTTGGCGGGAAAACCAACCGGCAGATATTTCGATTTGCTAACCCAGCTTCATCCTAAGACAAAGTATGGATTGACGTTACTCTAGTTCTCCATTCTCCACCATACCACAGGTGTCACACAAACAATGGCCTTTAAGACTTAATAAAATTCTACTATGACTTCAGTACGTCCAAAGTTGTTAGAAATGAATTAAAGAAGTCATGAACTCTTACACAAGCCGAGCGCATCTAGCACAATCCCGAATTATTCTTTCGGTCACAAACTTAGGAAATAAAATTGCTCACACAATAAGAAAGTTATCACGGCTAATATACCGAACTTAATTACGAGATTACAAAATATCTAGTCCATCAAGGCGACGCTTTTCTGGAATTTTTACAAGACTTCTCTTGCATAATAAAATTCCCAACACCCAAAAGTTAAAACTGCACAAAAAGAACTCGTATTAAGAAGTAGTCTGCGCCCTTGATAACGACGTTAACAGGACGACGATCGAAGGGCAAGTCCCGTCTCGGGCCGCATCGTCTAGCGGCGGCCACCCTCTCACGTGACGACTCGAGCTAACACCAACTCCTGTCACACTAATGAAGGGTAAAATACATGGGATCCACTATTAAGAAAGGGGGATTTTACAAGCCAACGCGGCAGTGTAAATGGTACTGTCGCACCACCACAAAGAAGAAATAATTCTGTCGAAACTTGGAATATCAGGCCTCGGCGCAGAAATATAATTTTATAAAGTAAAATAAATGCCCTAATAAATGAATTTCTATTCAATAAAATAAACCAATGTAAATTTTATAATAGAAATGAGAGGAATAAACATCTACTTCCAAATTAAATTAAGATAGAAGTTGAATGTTTACGCGTTAATTCAAAATGACATTACACATGCTTTCGTCACAATTAACTACTGCAATAAAGATTTGATTATTCTTTCTTCTTACTCAGTTTGTAATACCAAACTCGTCTTATGCAAAAACAAGACTTTTGCTTTAATTTTCAACCTTACAAAGATGTATTGTGGTTCTCCGATATATAATACAATTTACTCGAATAGACTTGACTGGATCTTGCATTGAGTTTTTATTTGTGATTTTGTAATACTATTAGTAAGAAAACGTCCAAAACGTTTTGTTCACTGTTTCTGTTCTTAATTAAAAACTGAAACTGTCAATATAGCGCCTTTATAATATGTATATTGATAAAAGGAATTGAATGTTGACCTTTATTTTTTGTATTTGAATGACTTTGTTGATTCTGGTTATTCTTTATTTTGCGATTAATTTGTAGTAGTAAATGTTTAAATTTCGAATTCGTTTACATGCTCCATACGCTACAAAAATTCTTTTGCAAAATCTCAACACATTATTTGCTGTTTCAATAGAATCCTGATTAAACCTACTCCATTCGTTTTAATGAGTATGATGTCGATCAAGTGAAGTTGTATGTATATTAACAATGTACAACCAAGGTAATAATGCGATTTTGAAACTATTATACACAATATGTCACTGTATGACGTTTGGTTTCAAGAGGTATAGAATATTCAGATCACAAACTTGTTAGTGGACCGAGCCATATAAAAGTGATGCAAGCATAGTAAGCTCTAGGTTTGCAGTGGGGAGCCCTAGGTAATGCAGAAAAGTCCTTGTAAACAACACTTGGTATCTTGTTACTACACTGCACTGTAATGAAGTGCCAACCAATAGTACCAATTTACTACCCACCGTTCGATTTAATATTTTAGTTTAAGTTTCATTTATTTTGTTAAGTTTATTTAGCATTGTATTAACATTTTAGTTTGTTATCCACCGTTAGATAACTATGTATTGTATTCAATTTAATTAATTACATTAATCATCCGCAATATAAGCCGCCGCCGTATATCGATTCGTCCCAAACTCCCATTCTTAGCCCAATTGATGCTGGTGTCAATAGAATTCGACAGCTTCGGTAGAGCTACGAACATCATTTGGCCGACATCGTCACTGTTCCTGTACATTCTTCAAATCCTCGGCGACTTCCCAGTCCCCCTTTACCTTTGTAGGACACCTAATCCCATTATGCTGATAGAGCATCTAGCCCTACCCGCTTGCAATTTGCTTAGCTTGTAATCTACTTGGCTTGCGTTTGTATATAGTTTGGGATCTTTGTGCAATAGATAACTCTATACCACTTAAGTGTTTTATTTTGGTGTTCAGTATCTTTGTAGTGAGTTTGTTACAGCTGATCGGCATTTGGACAACCGTGTCTCTACAACTGCAACCCGTGAGCCCTTGTTTGACCAAAGTAAAGACGAGAAAAGGAAGTAAATCACCCAACTAAGTTTGGCGCCCGAGTTATTTCCACTCTAGGAGCACACAGACTCAAAGGTATCGTCACCAAGGAGAAAATGTGCCACAATACAAAAATGTTTGAATTCATGTAGTGCAGATTTAGGATGTTTTTATATTCCAATTGTTCTTGAACTGACATTACACTGACTGTAAGGTTTTAGTTTTAAACTTAGAGTTCGATATGAAAGCAATTCTTTGTTTTTAGAAAATTGTTTAGTATTCCCACATTTTCGGCAGTCATTGCATTTCAAATATTTTTTTGTATGGTTACGGTAGTAAAGATATTGTTCTGAAATGAACTTTTTAATTAATATCAAAGATGCTAGTCTATTGTCTATACAGACACTGTATACATTTTGCTTACTTACCTTTTCAAAAATGATACATTTGTGCAGAGATACACTTACCAATTAAAATGAAAACTGTTGAAGTAGAATGCAATGTAATAATTTGAATATTACTGTAGCAGTGTTATGCTTATGATGTTTAATGATAAATTGAAACTTTATTTACCTAACAGCTTTATAATTAAAATTCTAAGTTCGCACTTTAGGGATTTCTTTAAATAAGGCATGAATCAGCAAGTTTATATAATTTTTACTTTCGCAGAATAATCGAAAAAAGAGAAAGAGTTGATAAATGAAGTGTTCAGTGATACGGAAAGCATAAATATGAGATTTTTTGATAAATCATCGATGGCAAAAGAATGTGTTTTGATCCGTAAAATGAAATAATATTGTGAGAGTTGGTTTATTCACAGAAGTATTATTATTTTTACGATTAAAGGGGGTTATGATGATTTTAAACAAAATTTATCTGCAATTTATGTTTTAAATTGAATCTATAATATAAGGTATTACGTAACAGGTTTCAGCGGTAACATGTTTAAAGAAGGGAGGCGTTTTAATCTGTTGTAACTTCTGTAAGAGACGCTACAATAGAGAAATTTGCGTAAATTCATTAGTCGCCTCTGTAGGTTCCTGAATATATGAGATATAATATATTCTAATATTCCAATATACCGCGATGCGACTTTATTGCACCAGCGTTGTGTGGAACGTAACGGCGGGGTTCCGAAGTCTCATTTTAACGTGAAATAGCTGGAATCGAAACCTCCCACCATGTCATCAAAGAATTTTACTACAAATAAATATTCCAGGAATGCAAAATTCGCTCGTGTGTGAATAAAAGCTCGTTTCTGAACGGTCAATAAATCTGACCATGAATAACGCCAGTACCAAACTTTCCATTCGTCGAATATAGAGATCGGAAACCAAACCCACCCAAAACTTAGAATTGTATGAAAAACATACGAAAAGTTATTTCCAGATTCTGTTTTTATAAAAGTTTTGTAAACGAAAAATCGGAAATATGTATAGGACAAAGTGTACGGTTATCGCTGTTCTTCTACTTAAGTATAACACATATTTTCCATTTTCCGCAAGTGGAATTTCCGCATCGGCCCGACCTTCCGGCTTCAATATCCGTTGGCCGCCAAACTGTTACCTACCCCTCCCGTTTCATTTTCACTTTGTAATGGAAATCACGGACACTCAACTATTTTTATAAGCATGTAACGTACGAAACGCTCGGTCGCTTTAATTGTATGCTCTCCTTCACACTTATTCAAAATTTAAATGTTAGCTCCTGACATTTTCAGGTCAAAATGGGGAGAAAAGATACAGGAATTAAACAGAAGGGCTACGTTAGGGCTGTAATTTTATAACTGGTTAAAATACTGTTTCTACGTTTAT
Organism: Ignelater luminosus; assembly: GCA_011009095.1. Lineage (NCBI taxonomy): Eukaryota > Metazoa > Arthropoda > Insecta > Coleoptera > Elateridae > Ignelater > Ignelater luminosus. Next base: position 33,090 of record VTPC01090887.1, read on the forward strand.
ATTAAATCATTTTTATAAAATTTACATATTTAACAATTAAAACTTCTGTTTTAATTTAAAAGATGAACTAGTGAACAAGAGTAACTTTTTTTAATAATTACATAACTTTGTAATAAATTATATGGAAAACGTAATAAAGCATTACTAAAAATATTGTTCAACTTAGTATTCTAAGTTTGCGCATAGATTATTAGAACAACCGGAATTTATTACGCGAAATCTTTACTTTTGTTAGCATTACTCGTGCTATACTTTTAAATCGATTTATTTGTCCTCGTATCAAGTTTGATCGAATTTTGATAGCGAAGTTATAGGGGAGAATTTTAGAAGTTTAAAATGAGTGCCTGTACGTGCTGCATTTTGATTCCAAAACTTCGTGTTCGTACAGCTTCTAGAATGTAGGAGAATCGGCTCGAATCAAATATCTTAAACAAATTCACGATATATCGTTAAGCAAATGGTTCATGCCTTTGGCAAATCTAAAATTATCTAGGTATAAATTATGAAGTTTTGTAGTTAACTGCTTAGTACTTGTAAGATCTCACAGAAATCTAAGCCAGTTTCCACATAAACCAAAAATCACAACACGTAAATAATTGTAGATCTAGTATGTCTAGGCAAGTTGAAAGCGACAAACCACTTTGGCGATAGGAACCGTTCCGACTTCCCAGCTGTCTAACTTACACATTCCACCTCCTTAACTCACTAACTTTCCTGTTTCTAGTGAAGTATTTCTAAAGCTAACAATAATATGGGTATCCCAAGACAGTTACAGTAATTAGTCTTGCTTAGTTCCAATGTAGGTAATTAGATCTTCTGCAACTGCATTTGTGTATATGCAACTAAAGTGATTTTAGAAATTAGATTCTTAGTGCAACTCCTTTCATTAGGATTATTTAATTCTAGAATTTCTGTTGGTTGTTGTTTAGATAATAATACAGTTCCTACCTGGGCTTTCTGATTAATGAGAACAGCAAATCTCTCAGAATGGGTAAAGCAAATAACTCTCACTTTTGAGATTATTATTTTCTGGTTTCTAAGTTACGTTTTAATCGAACTATTGTTATTAGATGTAAGTATAAGTAACTAAAATTCTTTATGGCAATTTATTACTGAAATATAGTTAAGTGCTTTTCTATCTTTTTATGATTGTCTCTGAAGTACTTCCAGTTTTGTAATTTTATAAACTTTAGAAAGCTTTTCTTGGGATAGCTTTGTAAAAATATAATAGATTAGTAGATTCTTATATCAATTTTTAGTTTTTTAAACTGATAATCAAATTGGTTTTGCTAAAGACTTACGCAATTATCATTAATATGTAATTGGATTAAGTTGTAGGTATTCTCTAATTCAATTAGGAATCGGAAATTAAAGATCGCTTTACTTTGTATTATTCCAAGAAAAGTTTCAATTAGTTTTCGCTTTCACAAAGAAGTTTTGATACAAACACGGATTGGCAGGTTCCGTTTAATCACGTGACGTTTTTTAAAGCACCACAAATTATTATTAAGGTAATTTAATTTTGTGGTTGCTAAATAAAAAGTATAGCAGATAAGGTTGGGAAAATATTTAAATAAAGAAAAAATAAAATCGTTTCCAGAAAAATTAAAAGTTGAAATTTTAATTCCATATAAATAGTAAATGTGATTATAAGGTAAGTGCTCGAACCTACAAGTTAACATTTACGTAGTTTAAAAAAACAAGAAATTATAACAATTAATATTTTGAAATTTACAAAATAAAACTGTCACCTTAAAATTGTAAAATTCATCTAACTTTCAATTCAAGTAATCAATAATGAATGTAGAATTCTGTCAATGTAATAACTAACCTGCTAATTCGATTTGTTTTTGTCTTATATTTTTAATATTCTGGTCCCACCTGAGTATAACATGGGCAGAAGCAGGACAAGTTGCAATCAGCATCTCTTTTTGTACAGGTATCGGTTGGTTGACAATTTATGCAGTTGTAGTTTGTCCATTTACATTTTCGTTATATGCCGGTGGCTGCATTAATTTATCGAGACAACAAACATCTGCACCACAAGCTCGACATCCGAAGAGCATGTGAATTAATCAGTAACCTATTATCACTGTACGTTGTAAGACTGTGATAACTTGTTGTAAGGTCTTAAGGGTGGGATGCCCTGGAAAGAAAAGTACCTGTAGTGAAGGACAGAATCTTGTGCGTTAGCTTGTGCAGAAGCCTAGTGATGAATAGTAGAACTTTTGTGTTAACAGAGTTGCAAAATTATCTGCGTTTTAGGGTGTGGGCCATTATTAAACGATAAACGAATGCTTCAGCATTAAAAGGACTAGTAGAAATATTATAGTAGTGTTTCTGTATAAACCGTAAAATTATTCGGTTTCATAACTTCATTTAAATTCCTTGATTTGTTATAAACCTTTTAGATTGTTCTAGAAATATATTTTATTTGCTTAAAGATATTTGCAGAAATTTCAATAATTTATTTTATATATTCTCACTGCTTATAGCGGTTTAATTTAACAATAACAATAAGCTTTATTAACTAAATTATAACAAACTTTATTTAATTTATTGTTTTATTTATAATATATAATATAATATAATATATTTATTTTATATTTCCCCAATATCAGATTCTCTAAAATTTTAGAAACAATTACACGAATAGTTCGACGCATTCGTGATCTGCATTCGCCTTTCCTGAAAGGATCACGTGAACACAAATACTTCATATACATGCATTTGTAAAACTATATAAGTAGGAAGTTTGCAGGAGAATCGAAATTATTATATTAATCATAATCTCAATAAATCAATGACTAATTAGAGCTGGTTTTATATCAAGAATAACTCAAAATCTAACATTTTACGAACATACTACATCCTATTGAGTATTATGCTATTATAAAGACGTTATTGAGGCCTAATTGTCACCTTAGACAACTATATCTGTAAACAAACTAACTAAGCATTACTAACTATACAATAGGAAATAGATAATCCGATCACTACCTGGTATTTTACTGTACCCACCTGTGGTAAATATTTTTGTCAGGTACGTTTCAAAAAGAATAACATCTGTTTTTGGAAGCCACCTTTTAGGATTGTGTTTACTCATTTTACTGGCAAGGTTAATATTATGTTTTTCGTATAACATAAAATTTAAATTATTATGAAATCAGCTGCTGATTCCAAACGAAAGTGAATTACATGGTGAAATCCCATAAGATGATTTTTAATGTTTAATTTTAAAATATATATTGATTTTTAACTGGTAAAAAGTGTTTCGACTATAAAGGTAGTATGTAAATGATCTAATTAAAATTAAAGCAGACGTACAGTGCACTACAAATTCAAATAAGACGTGATAGAAGTAAGTTGAGGTTATGTTGTTTATGAATGAGCACGTTGCTTTTTTTAAATTAATTTAATAATAGCAAATTTCGTGGATGATGGGGAAGACAGGAAGTCAAATAAAACACAGATTAAGATTTCAATAGAATATTGTATTTAAATAGGAAATTTTTTAATATGAAGGCCGAATTAACTTTTCAGATACTGGTTCAAAAATCAGTTTGGAGAAAGAACTTGCTCTCGATAATATAAAAAATATAAAATATACTAATACCGCCCTTTGATGCTCATTGTTGCTTAGCTGACGAGCTTCGTCCGAAATTGGTTTTCTGCGTACATTCATAGTATTCCTTAATAATGTACTTTTCATGTTTTCCGATTACACACGTTAGGTGATTATTTCATTTTAGTTGATTAATAAGTAATAATGTATTTTGTATCAAGCGTGTTAAGGTATCCTTATAATTGTTTTTATCTATGAATCAAATGATTTTTTCATCTTTATGGCATTAATATAATAAACAAATATTTATATTTGCTCTAGTGAACGAACAATAAATGAAATTACTTATCCCTATACAGCACCTATACAAAAACATACGGAAACCAACGCCGACCGCTGTATTGTATATTCAGTTAACCTTTTTGGTGAAGGATTAGCAAAAATGTAATTTATTGCACTTTGAGCAGTCGAAGTCAATAGGTATTCCTTTTAGGTACTTCCAAGAATTTCTAGGTACCTGCTCAACCACCACCGCTACTACAGTATTAACTATTTTAGAAAATATTTGTTACTCTATTAATTATCGCCTTTTCTTAAAAATAATGCTATTAAACTGCTATAAAACGTATGTATTATGCTGTCTATCTAACTATATCACAAGTCAAGAAATACCAAAAATAGTATTTTTGTTCGAACATAATCTACAAAATCGGAATTCTTTATGCCCGAAAAGATCTTTCAATAAAGTACCGTAACTTGGATATAATTATCTGAAAACTTTAAAATTTCTATTTCCTGAAGCTCAAACATATTTTTAAAACACTTCTCTTGAAAACTTGCAATTTTGACTTGTGACGTTCTTCCAGGTAAGCGATATGATACAGCGCTGTCTACTGAATAGTGGCTAAACTAATGTAGGTCTAAAAGCAGACAGTGTACTAGTGTGTGTGGTTTATAACATTACTATTTGAAGACAGTTGTTTATAAATAACAAATTTACAATTTACTGGAAATTAGCAAATACACTACTTAAATCTCGTAGTTCAAATGTTTCAGGTGTTCTGGTGTATTTATGGCTTGTTATAAAACCGTTATTTTTTATATTTCTTGTTCAGATTCTATTTATTTGCGTTTTTATATAGTGCCGACACAACCCAAACTATTTAATTATTTTAACATATTAATACTAAATTATGCTTACTAAAATTAGTTTTACGACAAACCTTTATAATATAGCATCAAGTTACAACTGTTTTTTTCCATAAAAAATCTAAGGTTTTCGTAATTTCAAGTAAATAAGACTTACTATAAGCCCATATCTAAAGGCAGGGCGATATCCCCACCTTAAGAGTTTTTTATGCCTCGAAGCAGTACAATGAGAATCTTGTTACTTCTTGGTCAATAAGAATTATTTATTTTTAAAAACTTAGGAACAATTCCGTTTGTCTACATAAAATTGGAAAGATGCGATTATTTAGAAATGGACCTAACCTAATTTAATAAACTGTCCGTTAGTAATTAATTCTAACCAACATGCTTATCCTACTTAAATACCAGATCGATTCGTATGCAAATTAGGTTGTTCGTAGATGAATTCTTCTGTTTACAGGTAATGCCTCATCGGATTACATTTAGATTGTGTTAGGAAAGATCATTATAAACAGAATTATATCAAAATGGCATTTTGGTGAAATTTACATACACACAGAAATAACATTCTTAGTATCTGAGATATGTAGGCACTGTAATGTAAGTAAGTTCATTGAAGTCACGGGCTCTAGTTTCAAAGATTTGAGAATTTGTTGTGACTGAAAGCCTTTTGTGCTGCAATTACTCAACCTATTATATAAACTTTACAGTTTTGCCATAATGTAAAATTAATTCTATTTTCAGAAATCAATTGCAATTAAAATCAAGTGTAACCTAGTGATACAAAAGTCATGCAAAATAAATCAACATTGTTGATAGACTTTCCTTAATGTTTTATTTTTAAGTTTTTTTAAATTCGTTGCTATGCGGATAAATATATCATCAATCATCGAAATACATTTTATTAAAGAAAATTTAGTTTTATGTTATAGCTCGAGGACAAGATAAAAACAACCACAAAAATACTTTCTGAGATCTCGTTCTAAAATATTCCATTTTTCTCTGCTCTTGTTTTCCAGTAATGATTTTATAAAGGACACAGATTTTTTCCTGAGTAGCTAGCAGATTATGGACTTTCTGTAAGAGCAAAAAGGTCACTGAATGACCTACACAAGTAGGTACCTTTTTCAGTTAACTAACTTGCTATCTCTTATTGTACTATATTGCCTTGATTTAGTAAACCGTTAAACAGTCTCTTCTATACATCAAAATATTCGTACTTCTTACAACAATTATTGTTTTTTTATTTTATAAGTTACGTATTGAAATGTTTCCTATCGAATTATACTTAACTGAATTACAAAATGAAACTTAACCCTATTAGGAACACTTTAGTTTTTGCTTCAATGCCTTTTATAATTATCATTAAAAAGGACAAAATACGTATTACTAATTTAATTGTCTACGAAAAACTAATTTTGTTGGAAACTATTTTTAGAGCTAGAAAGAAACAAAAGTTTTTGACATCAACATTTGCATTTCCACTTCCCTCTGGAATTTGCATATTCAGTATATAACAAGCGTTCTCAAAAAGTAGATTGCGAAAATTTAAATTTTAGTTGTTTGGTAATATAATTTTTACATTGAAATTTACAATTCTAAAAATACAAGACTTTTTCGCAAACATGCGTGAAAGTTCAAAAGCTAACTGTAATAAAGTTTCTAACTGAAAGTTTAATTCAGAATAAAATTATTTTAAAGTTATGGTGCGTGATTCTAATATACAGCAGATACCGAAATTAACATTGTTAATTCGTGTCTTTCATATTAAAACATTTTGTTTGTGTTGCTCTGATTAATAATAATGAAGAATTTTGCTTTATTGTGATGTGACACCTAAAAAGATACAATTGCCTCAAAAATATTTTCAGAATTTCTTTTAACCAGCAAAGATATCAGTTTTCATACTGACACATTGATAAAGTGTCAAAGCAATATTATACAACCGCATGACTGTACCCAAAATTTCTAGTAGAATCAGAATTTGTAAGAAATGGGAAACGTCATTGCATACAGTAGTGGACAAAAAAAATGCACATACAGAAAAACTTTTCTTTTTTAATAGATGATTTTAAAATTTTAAATATTTCTATCATTAAGTAGTAAATGCTATCAATACTATGTGATTGCAATGAAGTACTTGACGATTTGATCTTACTAAATAAACATTTCATAGCCAACTTAGTTTATGTGTATAACCAAATACTACATCACAAATTTTGAACTTTTATTATTCAGAATATGGCACAAAAACAAAAAAACTGATAACAAAAGATTATTAAGCAAACATTTACCTCCATATTAATGATAAAAATATACTGTTAATATTTTGTATTTCCACCCTTAGCTTTAATAACTGCCCTACATCTATCGGGCATACTAGATATCAATTTTTGTATATACGCAGGGCTTATTTCAGTTTCCCATACGCGTCTTATTGTGCTTCTAAGGTCTTCTTTAGTTTTCGGATGGTTTTCAGTAATAGCTCGCCCCATTTCATACCAACAATTCTCAATCGGGTTGAGATCTGGACTATTACCGGGCCACGTTAGGCAAGAAACTTTTTGTTTTTTAAGAAAAACTTGTACCTAGACGTAAATCAATAATAATAAATTATTAATTAATGCTTTAACTTTATTATTATAGCAAAAAATACCTTCTTGGCTCTGTGACACGGCGCTGAATCATCTTGAAAGATTCCACTTTTCAACCTTCCAAAATGTCGTTTTATTGTTGGTATTAAATGTTCCTTTAAAACATTTATGTATATTTCAGCATTCATTGTGCCACTTAAAAAATAAATATCACCCACTCCCTTACTAGATATACACCCCCACACCATTTGATATGAATCAAATTTAATTGTTTATTTCAAACACTCTGGTAGAAATTCTTCACCTGGACGACGACGCACATATTGAATACCATCTGACCCGCGTAGATTAAACTTTGATTCGTCTGAAAATACTACCATATTCCATTGACTTTCTGTCCATTTGACATGTTCTTTTGCCCATTTTAATCTAGCTGCACGCATCTTTTTAGTCAACAAGGGCTTCTTCCTTGGACGATAGGCTTTTAAATTACTTGAACACAATCTACGACGAATAGGTCTTGTACTAACTGACGGGCCAGCATGTTCTATCCATTCTTTCCTTAATTCAGTGAAGGTTGCTTTTCTATTTTTAATAGCCAGTCTTTTTAAAACACGATCTTGTTTGTCAGTAGAAATCTTCTTTCTTCCACTTCCTTTTTTCCTATCCACGGTCCCAGTATCATTTTTCTTTCTTATTAAACGTGAAATAGTAGAATGATGACAACCTAATTTAGCACTAATATACGTCATAGAACACCCTTCATCCCGTAATGCTAATGCAACACTTTTTTTTTCGCGGAGTTAAAGGAGCCATTTCCACAACGGTTTAATGACAACTGCAACTACAGCAACAATGATATTGTTTTCTTAGATATAGAGACTTGATTGTAATAAAACAAAATAGAGTCAGAGGCTACTATGTTATAGGTAATTAAATTTTAATACCAAATGCTTTAATATAAAACAGGAAACCCAATAATTCAGAATATGGGGTATGTGCGTTTTTTTTGTCCACTACTGTATAAAAGTGAGAATAAAACATAGAAAAATAAAACTATAAAAGATACAGGTAACATCTTCTATTTCAACCAAAAACCTGTGAAATACACATCAAAGAAATTTAAATTAAAAACCAATTGTAAAACTGATGTGCCAAAAAATTTCTACCACTAATATACAGAGGATTTTCTATTTGAAGTGGTCCTAAAACGGCGCTCGCACTGTATAAATCTCCCAATCGCATACTGTTTTTATTTAGATAGCGATGCTAAAGATATTGTTGCGTTTTAATAAAAACGTCTAGTTATTTTTTAATATTACAATTTATTTCCACTATTTATTTACACTAAATTATTTATTTATTTATGTACAGAATAATTTATTTATGTCACATTTATATCACTAATTACACTTATTTCGTTCATAACTACACGCGGTTATTTACTGCAAAACTATCTCTATTCATGCTACCGCTTATATACGTTTCCTCGTTCTTCTCGATGAGTCTAGAAGGTTTGCGGCTTTTCTCGCACATTCGACGGTCAAAAACTCTGGGCAGTGCGAGATCTCTCCGGCACATTCGACCAGCAACGCCGAGACTGTTGGACACTTGTCTAGTAGGTTCGAGGGATGGCTCGTTACAATATTTTAAGATTCAAAACTATCACAAAGACTATTTGAATCGTTTGGTCTCGTAACTGCAAAAAATAATCTTCTGTTTTTACCAAATTTTTATTTTGTTTACTATTTACAACTAGCGTTCGTTATAAACAATTAATTTATGTTCCATTGGAAGTATTGATCAGGAACTATACTCTGGGATTACGGAAGCATACAACGTAGATTTTTTCATCACAGCGTGATGCTTCATTTTATTTCTGTTTTAATTAATCTAAGATTTTTAAGAATTAATAATTTTCATTTTAATTCATCATTTTAAAGTCAACCTGTATAAAGCGCTTTTAATATTCTAATTTTCTGCTAATACATTCATTTGGTTATTAAATTAAAAATATACGTTAAACAAATATAAACAGTTCTTTGCATATAAAACACAGTAATTTTAAATTAATGCGGTTATAAACATAAAACTTAAATACACACACGCACATACGTATACTAACTATATACAGTACTTAAGAATATTTTATAATTTGAACTTGTAGAAGATTTACACTGAAAGTGTCATTAAGTGTTGCGATAGGGTGTACTGATTTACATAAAAATGTTAAAAGAACAATAGCTAAAGCAGTTATCATGTACAACTTTAATACCATTAATCCCCTACTACGTACAACCCAAGACTTTACGATAAAATGTACCAAAATTTACACAACCAGGAAAAATGTCGTGTTGCGTGTTAACTACCTTCCGTGCCGGCTAAAATATTTTCAGATAAAAACAAACAATAATTACAGATCTTAACAAGCAGACATTCCTTGTGTGCACTACAAGTACATGTATTTTATTTACGGAATTCCTTCTCTTTAGTGTTTACAGATAAATTTCGAAAAACACAAAGTATTCCGATTTATCACAAGAGAACGCAATGTCTTGGAAGAATTGCCTAGTATTATAGGTCTGGTCTTCCGAACACAGTTATATCGTTGAGGATTATCGATTTAAAATCTGCATTCGGTAGAGCACGGCCTACTTCCGGTGGGGTGCCTGAGAGGAAACAATTGCGAGAGAACGATACGTGATACCGCCGCGTGGCGCTTTCTGAAAGCTCCCGGAATTCTACACCGTTCCTCGATATGCTGGGTTCTTGCACTAAAGCGGTTCTGCGGCTCGTATATCAAGAAAAAAGCCATTGCTTGGATAACTCTATACTACTAAAGAAATTTTAAACTCTTTTAACGCAATCCCTACCAACACCATCAACTTTACATACTTACGTTATGTTTTTATTCATCGCAGAAGAAAGAGCGAAAAGGTTTATTTGATTTTATATTTATGATTCCTTTCTATATCTACTCTTAGGAGGGAAAACAAATGGTTTTAAAAGACGAATAATAAAAATGAATCGTGGTTATAAGCTATAAATAAACCATACGTACGAATCATTTCCAGAATTGTAATAGTAATTTTATACGTTTCTTGAGTGTAATTGAATTTTAGAGCGAACTTTTAGAAGCCTTTTCGGTAGCGAATAATCTTTAATTGCTATTTTCTAATCGAGCTGTCTGTATCACTTTATTTTGTTTTTAGCTGATACAATAGGGAATAAATTATAACACAAACATCAAAGTAAATACTTAATGTAGGCAAAGCACGAAGAGAAGGGTACAGACTTACACTTGGTCGCCAACTGCTGAAACCGGGTCAGGATTGACTCATTTTTACAGGCTGACAAATATGTTCTGTCGCCTTTTTTCTAACTGCTCTAAACACCGTGTTAAAAGTTTTTGTTTCAAATGGTAGTACGTATTTTGTTAATTGATACATATATTTAAAGAGTAGGCTTAGTTTTTTGACATTTTGTTAATTGTTTCGTAAAATATGGAACCTTAGATACAACGCCAACGTGCCTGCCGCTATTATAAAATTGTGAAAACGTGTGTCTGATATTATTCGTGAGCTAATTGTCAAAAAAAGCCATTCAACAAATAATTGCCCTTTATAAAGAATTAAAAACTTAAGTGACCATCTAGAAAGTGGAAGGGCTTCGGACCACTATCACTTGCAGAATGATTCCCAAATAGAGAGAGAATTCGACGCAATCCTAGGCGATCCATGAGAAAGATGACCATGGAATTAGGTATAAACAGAGAAAGCTCCCGGATTATAGTCAGAAAGGAGCTTAAAATGTAATCTTATAAAAGGCAAGAAGTTTATTTAATGACGGCTGATACATGCGGTTACTAACGGGCTTACAAAGTATAGAAGACTGTATCGTCGCGAGAATGGTTAACTTTTGGTAGTTATTGATAAAGGCGTCAAAATCACATATCTAAAGTTTTAGAAGCTGGCATTCGTTTTCACTAGACTTAAATCCGATGGACTACAGCATGTGAACTATGTTATACGCAACAACGTGTACAAAACGTCGCACCAATGAAGAAGAATTAAAACAATCTTTATGTGTTCCAAAAAACGTACTGCGTGCCACGGTCAAAAATTTCAAGAAAAGATTGCAGGCATACATCAGGGCACGAGGGGAGTCTTTGAAAATCTTTGAGTTACTGCTATTTGTAAATATTTAAAATGTTAAAATATTATGTGTTTTAAGATATAAGATTTAACCAAGTTGTAGTTTGTTTTTCATAGTGATATTGATAGCGAAGCAAATTACCTATACTGATAATTTGTTAGATGTATACAAATATGTCCCAAGAAGACAGATTTCAGCTCACTTTTCTAATGTATGCTGTATTCCAAATGTATCCAAACGGTAACGCAAGTATCGGCAAAAAATCCGCATTGATACGGTTACTATTATTCTGTAAACACTATTTTTTGTAATGGTAGAAGTCATTTGCCAAGAATATATCAAACTTGGGTATTTCATTAATGAAGGAATTTAGTATAGACCTTTTGTTTGTTCGGGCAGATTTCGATACAGAATGTTCGAGGGTTAAACATTGCATTACCACGCTCATTAGGCACTTTAGTAGTTACATTTAAATAGCATTATTTCCATGCATTTGCGTGTAAACCGTGATCTTTTATCATTGATACAAGAACCCTATTTCGATTAAGTTTAATAGCCGCGACCCACCGTGAACGTGATACGTAAATCTTTTGTATTAAATACGCATATTATTTAAACAGAACAACATCGAAATCTTAATTTGCTCGATTGCATCACACATTGAAATTTATTTCATCTAGTTGGTTAATTTCAGTAAATTCGCCCAGTGTACTTATACGTGGAAAAGTCGCTTAAAGTGTTTAGTATCTTCTGCAATATTAGACTGTAGGATATAGACATTTTATTGCATTCTAGACATTTTGTCTTTTAATCGTAGAAGAAAATAAATTTAAAAAAATATTTATCAAAATATTTATGCATTAATGATGTAAATGTAGATGTGTCATGCCAATTTTGAGAAATTCAAACATTATTTATTTGTGATTGCAACTTTTAAAAATTATTTTCAAAACACATTTAATACTATCGAGGTATGTTTGCCGCTCTGAATGAAAGTAATTTCAGCTTCATATGTTATTTTGTGTCTTTAAACGTGCCGCTCACTTAAAGTTTTGTAAACTCCCCTGATAAGACATCATATCAAAACATTACCAAGCGAGGTTGTGAATAGTTAAATTATAAATGATCTCAAGGCTTATCTGAGTTGCAAAGAGTACATCAATTTTTATTTACGCCTGATATGGTAAACGACTCTTTCCGTCTGAAAACTTCTAGATTTGGTTATGCCTTTAACGAAAAGCACCTTAAATCTTTGTTACAAGCTTAGAACGTTCAAGCGTCTGGTCTCGGTTTTTGTAGTACATAAATTGTGATACCTATCGGCAAATGCAAAATTGACCACACAAACACAAACATTTCTGTGAAATACCTTATATACCGAGTCTCTTAGAAAGACTGAGCAAAGCATTAGAAACGTAAAACGCAAAAATTGTGACACACAACAAAATAAAAACGCTGTAGCATTGTACATTTCCAAAAAGGAAACAAGTCTAATAAACGTCTTACCAAATTAGCTGCAAGAACGTTTGCAATGGTCAAACTTCTTAGTATCGTCAAGAAGAATTTATCAACATAACTAGGACTGTTACATCACCACCATAGATAAACCGCGAGAAACGACCTTATCTGTACATTTCCAAAACAAATATGTAATTGATGTTGGGCACGTCAAGATATTACATAGTGAAACTAATTATAAAAAAGGCTCTTTGTTGAGATGGCACATTATATAATATACTAAGTACAAAAATTAATGCATAACGCTGTTTTTTGAATTAATTTCGCATATTTAGATGGAATTAATCATACAAATCCTATATTAAGCCTAATTTAAACCTAAAAAGATTATTTCTTATTTATATTGCGTTGTCATAGATAGCACAGAAGTTGTTTTTTTAGGTGATACCTACTTTTCTAGTAATCGCTAGAACACTACAGAAAAGCAGTTCAAGTAGCTGCCCTCATTAAAGAAGGAAGAAGTCGACAATGGGTTGTTCAGGTCTGTGGTATTCACTAATAATCGGTTAGCCAAATAGTAAAAAGCTTTCGAAGACTGGATAATTTGTAAGGTGCGTAAGCCAAGGTAGAAGGCGGAAAATCACTGCTGTGCAAGATTGGAATTTGGCAAGGCTAGGTAAGATTGTTTTTAAATTTCAGTTTTTTAATACATAAATAACGATAATAACGAAAGCATAGTTTTTTTGAGAAATCACGAAATGTATCCGAAAACTTTAAATTGCTGTAACTTCTGACCTGTAGAAGATAAATTAGTAAATATACATATTTATAAAGAAGATGTAATGCTCTACGACTTCTCGTCAGACGACCTTTCTGAAAACATAAGGCTGAGGAGTTAGAAGGGCAAGTTTGACGAAGAATGTGAGGCAAAAAAGAATTATCGATATTCGCTGACGAATATCTCGGCCACTATAACACATAGTAAGAAAATAAATATAAACATTCTTGTAGGAAATTTAATTATCTTTTATTTCGTGAGGAACACGTTTTACCGTACGACGCACCGTTGCCGAGTTATAAGCAAAACTTTTAGTATGTTTGCCTCCTAGCTTCCACCAATGCATTTCTTAAGAGAAAAATATCTCTACAACCCCTTTTTGGGCATTCATTGACTTTTCTCGAGAAATCACGAAATTTATCCGAAAACTTCAGATTGCTGTAACTTCTGACCTGTAGAAGATAAATTAGTAAACGTTACATATTCTTGAAGAAACTTTAATGCTCTACAACTTTTTGTCTGACAACTTGTCTGTAAAACATAAGGCTGAGGAGTTAGAAAGACAAGTTTGACGAAAAATGTGAGGCAAAAAAAGTTTTTCAAAAATTATCGATTTTCGCTGGCGAATATCTCGGGCACTGTAACACATACGAAGAAAATAAATATAAACATTCTTGTAGGAAATTTAATTATCTTGTATTTTGTAAAGGATACCTTTTACCACACGATGCACCGTCTCCGAGTTATAAGCGAAAAACCGAAAAAAGGGACCTTTCCACCCCCCTCCCCCCTGAAGCGGCAGGGCTAGGGGCAGGGACATTTAGTATGTTTGCCTTCTAACTACCCCCAACACATTCCTCAAAAGAAAAATTCTCCCTTCTTCCATGTCCTCTACAACCCTTTCGTTGACTGGACTACATTCCTTTGAAGGTGTGTATCTCGCTAAATTAAAAAAGCGTTAAAATTGTCCGCTGTACTCACGAAATAGTCTTTCAAGCACGATGCAATATCATAGTTACTGCAATTTTTTAGTATGAATTCAGTGAAAAATTCCATGTTCATAGTTAGCTGAACAATGTTCGAGTTTTCTTTATACATCTTGAAATTTGAAAATGTTATCCCCTGTGGTCCCATGTGAATTTATGTTGTAATATAAAAAAAAGTTTATATTTTTTAAGGAAGTAAAAATCAGCTGCGGAAATTTGCGAGTCTTTTAGTAATCGATAGAAAGAATAAGCAGATTTACATTTAAATTTATCTATTGTTCAAATATTCTGTATATATTCAATTTATTATGCTTTTCGAGTCTTAAACTTGTAGTTAATGTGAAGGGCATTTGTTTTTTTTTTTTCGGAAAAATAGTAAAAGTATAACCAACAATAGTTATTTGTAAGTGCTAAATGAGGTTCGGAGCGGACCGCCCCCGCCTGGCCCCCGTATCCCCATAGGTACGCCACTGACCAAATGTTCAAAAATAAACTTTATTAGTCAAAACTGAAGCCTGATACTTTGGTATCGGTGAGCTAATTTTAGAATAAAAGATCTGGGAATGCAAAGCATAACGACAACGAAATCCGTTTTGTTACTTTTTTTCAAATTTATGCGGTTATTTCGACCATGTTCCCGAGGTGATATCAAAAAGATAAAAGTATACGTTTCTCTTATTTTTTGATGTAAAATACGATTTTAAAGTAAAAAAACTTTCTAAAAATTTTTCAAGTTTTGGCTGCCAAAGAAACGAAGACAGCATATTGTTTTTAGTTTTTGATGTAGAATCCAAATCTGAAGTCAAAATTTCAAAATTTAAAAAATGCGGGCGGACAGACAGACAGACAGACAGACTTTGCAAATTTAGTAAGTACTTCTTTGGAGTTCGTTGAAAACGACTAGTTTACAAATTTACTCGAAAATCAGATTGCCATGTTTGAACTGCACCCGCAAACAAAGCGAACATGATTCTTTTCAACAAATTTAAAACTCAGTGACTTTTTTTATTGAAAAACAATTAAAAATGATGTCAGTATGAATATTATATTTGATACTTTGTGCAGTGTAACAGTTCAGAAAAACGACATAATATTCGTCTGAAATATACGATAAATAGCAAGAAAACAAATAAGTAAGGAAAGAAATTCGATCTCAATTATCTCGAGAAGTATTCGAGATATCGAAATACCGATTATGTATTTGTAATCAGGAAAACATTCTAAGTTGATTTCATATATAACATGTCTTGTAAAGTTACGGCAACATGACAACACACCAAAAATCGCCATATTCGATCTCGATTATCTGGAGAACTATTTGAGATGCCAAAATACCGTTTATGTATCTGTAATTAAAAGAAAATCCTAAGTTGATTTTATAGATATCATGTCCTGTAAAGTTACGGTAACATGGCAACAAACCAATAGACAGACGAAATGTACGAATTCAGATACAGTTTTTTTTAAATTTCGTCGATAAAACAAATAAATAAATAAAATAACTTCCATATTCTACATCACTTTGAATAGCAGAGAAGCCAATAACACCTTATATACAAAATATTTAAGCAATTCTGAGAGTTATTTAGTTTTGACCGGTTTTTGTCATTTCCGACCAGTTTAACATCGCGGAACAAGCGTGATAGAGTGTATCGTCGTTTTAGAGGAACGATGTACTCAGTATAATTTTAGGTAAATTGATGTTTGGTAGAGGTTCAATAATGGTGTGGGGTAGTATTTTTATTTCTGTAAGGTCACACGTTGTTAATCGGGATGATAAATGGTACTTTGACTTCTCAGTGTTATATCAATGAGATATCAATGAACGCGTAAAACTTTTCGCTGCATTCGAGGGTGGTAGTTTCATATTTATGCATGATAATGCAAGGTACCATGTAACAAGAAAGGTTGTAGAGTATAATAAATATTTTGGCCTGCTACGGCCGTGAACAATAACAAAAACAATAACTTTGACAAGTCACCATTTTGTTATGGGAGTTAAAATTTCCTAAGACTTGGACATTAAACGTATATCAGTGAAAACTTCAAAATGAGCTATTACACAAGTACCTTTTGTATTTAAATTTTGTTTTACAAAATAGTGTCTTGACGCCATCTTGGAATTTGGAACGAGAATTCTTTGCTTAAAATATTACTGATAGATAAATAAAATTGACGTGTTCAAGCGTTCTTCCGAAAAATTACCTTATTTTTTTTACACACTGTATAATAAATACTTCTAAATGGTGCATAAATGCGCGGTACATTACCATATTTCTCAATCAAACGTAAGTAAAAAAGTCTAATAGTGTATTGATCTCCATAGCTTATTTTCGAAGATATTAAAGTGTTTGAAATTTGGAGATATAGTACTGGTAGATATCGTCCTCAACATAGAAGATGAAATAAGTTGTTACTGGGGTACCAAATTTTAAATCTAAATTGCTACAACTCAAAAACAAAACTCTGGAAGGTATTCTGTTATACTTAACTTGAGTTTTGCTTAGATTTGATCAAGGAGTCACGCTGTCTTATTATGCGTCATTTACGGAACATCCTGTATAGTTTTAAATGTTTAGCGTTATTACAGTGTAGGCTACTGTTACATTTACACATACTGCAGTGGTTGTGGTTCAAAAGAATTGCAAAGTCAAACATAAAATCAAAAATTCCAAAAGTTACCGCACAACACAGGTTGAAAATTTAAGTTTGCTTGTAGTAATTTTGACTTTTTTTTTAGCTCTATCAGTGGTTCACTTTTTGATTTTTTTAAAAATGATTTACCCTCACAAATAAAATATAAAAAAATATTAAATTAACTTAGCTCTTGTCCTTGGAGGCGTCAAAACTTCGAATTTTGGTTAGTCTGCAAACTCTGGTTGTCTTGTGGAAAGCATCAAGATTGTTGTTCTCCTTGAACTTTTCTTCTTTTTTAAAGTCAAGATCATTTTAGTACAAATTTAAACTTAAACTTAAATTTAATAGTAAATTAAATGCAATTTCAATTTTCTAAATCAAACTAACATACTAAGTCTATACAGACTGACTAAATATTATTCAAAATTTTAAAAACTGATTTCTTTTGAATGTAGTTTCAAAAATGATTTTTTAGATGTTATTTTTCAACTGATCTCTTGCAATTCTGTATTGCAATTGCATGTTTCAAATCTCGTCTTATCTCTGTATAGGGTGTTTGTAAACTACTGGCATTAACTTTAATGGTAGATTATGCATTACTAATAAAGTTGATTGCGATATATGTGAATTTTCTAGATTGAAAACTTAAAACTGACCTACCATAGCATAAAGGATAGCATTTGTTTGAGTACTGATGTCTGATTACGATGGCAGTAAACAAACACTGTGCAGTTGCAGCTCTGCAAATAGCAGACACTCAATAGACGAAATACCATCTATCGGCGCCTGTGATTAAAGTCCGTCTTGTTATTTAATTTTGCTAAAAAGAAAATCGTAGCCCTGAGGAAGGTAACAACCATATCACTGAAACGTTGGTGAATAGATTGAAACTGTCGTAATGACCAAAGAATAATCCAAACCGCTCATCTTTGTTTATTTTCATCATAATACAAACTACAATTAATATTTTTGTAGCATGAGTTTGAATTTACTATGCCGTCTGTTTTTTGTTGGTTATTTCAAGCCGTCTCATTTCTTTAACTGTTACTTTTCTGTGAACTCTAAATACTCGATCACCCATGGTCTGAGTTACCAGTAACATTTTCTAAATAAAGATTCTATCTTACGTCGACCAGAATAAAAATTGTGTATCTTCTTAAATAGAATATTAAAAAATGGATTAAAGGTACTACTGCAAACAGTCAAAGCCTGTAATATGTTTGTAGCAAGTACTTTTGAATTTTCCCTTTTGCGAGTGTTTTACTGGGTAGCATAGTATAAGCCGATTATGTCTTTGTTTTTTGAATATATAAATGATAACATAAATGTTCGCACAGTGCAGTAATTTCACTGGAATCGCCTTCATTTGGATTTTCATTTAATGTGACTGTAAAATCTCTTAATCTTCCCATTCTTTATTGTACAAGAAACTGAATGTATACTTCGTCAAGCATGACATTCATAAGCTGTCTTTATTACTCCCACATTTATTTATTTTTCTTTTTCAGTAAGACTTCAGTTATTTTTATGATTTTCAAATCAGATGTAATATTTCATTCTTTCTTCTTATTGTTTTTTCTTTAGGTTGCATAGCAACTTTCTGAATTATATCACTCTAGAATTGAGTTGAAATTAACGTTTTATTCACTGTTCTAACTGCAGGAGTAATATAAAAACAGAACCAACAAAACTGCAAGTGTAGAATGTGAAAACCGAAACTAGCACAAAGCAGAAGCACATAAGAGAGCATGGTGATTCAACGCATGAACTACGCCCGAGGTAAACCTCATTGCATCTTTTATTAATTAATTAATAAGCTCCTTGTTCTGAAGCGCAATAGTTCCCACTTCTTATGCATGTAATACTGTTTTAGTTTCGTTTTTAGCTTTAAATTTTCATCTGCTTTAATCAGATTAATGCAACTGCATGTGGGAAAGAGAAACTAAACAAAAAACCTTTCACAACCTCGTGAATGATATTGCCACTTCCATAAAATTGTTTAGATGTTCAAACAAATCCCATTATTGTATTTGTATTTCCACTTCAGATCTGTCTGTAATTTAATCCTCGTTTTAAATGGCTTACTTTTCGATGTAGTAGCAATTTCAATACTAGAGAGTGTGTATGTATATAGATCTTAAATGCAGAAGGAATAGCAAGAGAAATAAACTGTGGTTGTATGCTGTGCTGTAATGAACTTACGTAATATTACATTCACTGCACTAATCCTCAAAGCGTAGATGCACCCTTTGAGACCGATTTTACGTAAATAGCAGTTGCAGTCTGTATCGCGCAAAAGCATTTCAAAACAAAAAGGGCTTTCCTATGCTGCTTATAAACTCAGTTCGCTTAAAAGGCGGCTTTATAGAAGCCTGTAAGGCTTATAATATTACTATTCTAATTAAACATTTTCATTTTTAATTTAACAAAATTTACTATAAAATTCTATTTGTGAATTTATTTTATTTGAAGGTTTTCTTTTTTAGCGATTTATTTAGAAAATAAAGATGTAAACAGCTTACACCTACTTCAGAACAGAATTTCTGTCTACAAAATCCAATCGTAAAAGGGAGACGACCCTCAAGGTTGTGCTCTTCTCAAGAACTAAGTGCAAATCCTGATCGAGCCACTAAATTATTTCTTCAGTTGTCATGTCTGTGAGGATCAAATCGTCACCGTAATGGGAACTGTAGTGTTTATAAATTATTGGTTGAATGTTTTAAATGAGAAGCTTAACACCTTTTTTCTTCTATGCTTTAAGAATAAGTACAAAAAGTTGTAGTATTTGTTTAAAGTTCTTTCGATCAAAATTTTATAATGAAGATTATTCGTAGAGTAACAAAAAAGTGTTTGAGCGTAATTTTACTGTCCTTAAATGCATTTTAGCTTATATGAAAGATTTAGCTATAAAATGTCGGAAAATTGTATTACCATTAATTTATTTGTGGTATCCATCCAAGTCCTCGATTCTGTGTAACCTTCATTAACTCATGCCTCATCCGTATAACATAATTACTCATTCGTGCTTAAATACTTTAATTGTTACCAAATCTTTTTCCTAAGTAATTTAATCTACACTTCTTTGGAATTTAATAAAATTATGAACTATAATTTTTTTAATTAGTTATTTGTAATTTAACAATATTTTATTTATTTGAAATTCATTTTGATTATTTTGAAGTTTTGTAATTCATTCAAAGGTTTCTGTTCTTTATTATCCGCTTCTATAGATACTTGTTGCATGTTGTTAGCAACAGTAATATAGTTTTTCACAAGAATGTATAATTGTACATACTTAGAAGGTTTTCTCTTATTTAATCAGCAGCAAGAATTCTTCATATATTAGTATAATTAATTTATCCCGTTCCGAAACATGTAATAATAGTGTTTTTACATGGAAAGGGGCACATCAAATGGAATCTTAGAGTAGACAGGTAATTAAATGCGTGAACCTTCCGTAAATGTACCTGGAAGCTTATACAAACTTCTGCGTGTGTACGTACGTATGGGAAAGTTGGTAGCATTAATTATGCAAGAACGGCTCCCCAGGTGCGCGTATCCGCAGCTTTGCCTAATCGTCCATGCGTCTTGATCACCAGTTTCCCCAATCCCACACATACTTGGATAACGTTGCCAATACCTTCTTCGTGAGCCAATAGCTCCAGCGGGATACTCTAAATAGTCTAAATGCTACGGTATATTTAAATGCGGATGGATCTGCTTCACTTCTCTAAATAATAATCCGACTTTCCTGTACCTGTATAGCTTACAAGCAAAATACCGGACGTTTTCAAGAATTGTAGCACAGCTCCAGTATACAACACACACTGTTTTACTTCTTCCTTGTACAATTTAGGTTGGAAAATTATCCTATTCCTAAAATTAGAAAACAAAAGTTAAACGCTACATTTGCAGCGAATTTTACCGCATATTGTTGTTCTACTTACATTGCTTCTTAGCTCGTTATTGCGTTCTAAGGAAAAAACAACTAAAAGGGTTTAGTCATAAAAGACAACAGTAAAAGCCGCGTTTTATACAGGTCTCTTTGTAAGAAAGGTGGCGCTGTAAAATTAACACCGTACCTGAAACGTTCTTGTGGTCGATCAACTGATGTAGTTGCAAACAAAATCTTGTACCCCCTTTAGCTACCTTGTAATACTTTAATAATGACTTATTACGGTTCTTACTATAACATACAAAGTAAACCGTGCCTATGCGGTTGCTGTCTATTTAAAGTGATTTAATATTAAAACAAAGATATTTAACGATGTGGCCTTTAAGCTGACGGTGAGCGAAGCACCATTAAGGTGATTAATTTAGCACTATCCACGATGTCACATGGTTTATTTAGTTCAAAGGGGTACGTTGATAAATGAAATAGCCATCGGTCTGCCCTGCAATTAGTTCTATTCGGGATGCCCTTCAATAGAAATTTACATATATCACGCTTACATATGTATTGAAACACATGTACATATATTAATTAATGCATGGAAACCAGCTAGTATCAATTAGCAAAATTAGCAGAATGCTATAGTCTCTTAAACAAAGAGGTTGAAAGGTAATCAAATTGTTTCCTACCAACTTTTGGCGTAACACCGCAGTGAGTACATACAGTAAATTGTAATGTAACAATATTTTAAATTTGGACCAATTCAGAGTTGTGCATTTAAAAAAAGAATACTTGTTTTAGTATTTTCAACTCAAACGTATATAAATAATCACATTAAACAAATGCTAAAAGAAATTTCTATGAGCATTAGGTACAAATCAATCAACATAATTATGTACATAGGTACATGTAAGATATCGTGTTACATATGGTTAACCAATCATGTTGCAGATAATAGAATTTCAGAAAAATCTTTTGTTCAAAGGGTTTCCCTTTTGCTGATCAAGTACAAGAATTCTTTGAATTGAGTTGATAAGAACGAGTGCTTCAAAAATATTTACATCAGGGCTGGCTATGAATATACAAACATCTCTCTTTGCTTACATGATATATAACGTATGGGGGGAAAACAGCGTTGTACAGAAAAACTTTTTCAAGATGGAACAATTTTTTATTGACAACTTAAAAGCTACCGTTTTATGATTAATGTAAAAAATAGTTCACTCCTTTTTTGTACGCTATGCGGCAGTTCAGTGGAACTTTCTGCATGCTGCTTATACAGTTTGTCTTAGGCTACTAGGAACATAGCCGCTATTGTTGTATATGTATCCAAGGTTATGAAAGAATCGTTAACAAAGCTCCTACTGTAAGAAAACCATAGAAATCAACTAAATTAAAGAAACTCGTATTAAAAGCATTTTAATAATCTGAG
>VTPC01090888.1:9796-35751 GCA_011009095.1 Ignelater luminosus
CACTGATGACGCTGAAGAAAAAAGTGTCAATTTCTCGCACACTTTTTTCACTTTTTGCCAACTGCTAAGTAATACTTTTCAATATTTTAGTAAGTTCCTTACTAACAGCTTCAGAATAGTCATTTATATTTAGAAGTGTTTGAATCTTTGCAACAATCTTCAACATCTTTGCGGATTTGTCGCTAGAAATTCATTCTTCAAACAAGTCCAAATTTTTAACATTACGACTACTTTCTAAAAAAAATAAAAATAAAGTAGGCTAGCAGTTATTAGCAGAAAAAAAGTATAAAATATTAAAGAAGAATATTTAATCTAGTCAAAACAATCAAAATTACAGGATATTTTGCGTCAAACTCGTTAAAAGTGAATTTAAAGTTGACAAAAAGAAAAAAGTAAATACAATGTATATCCATTTATTTTAAAATCATTTTCTAAAAAAACTAAAGGTGATTGCAAAAATAATATACTAAAATGAAAAGTACATACATTGCTGTAAATCAGCCATAGTAATAATTTTTTCAAAAGTGCACAAGTATCACACAACAACTATATAGCTGTCACTGTGAAAAAGCAGTGGAATAAATTATGCATTTTGTATTTGTTTAACTACTAGTCTTCTTATCAATTATAAGAAAACCTGCAGGCTTTATTAGAAAAATGTTGACTGATTTTAAAAATTTAGGTATTTGTATTGAATTTTCGGCTATTAATAAATTTCATATCACATTTGAATTTTTGGTTTTTGTCCATAGGCGGCCGCACTGTGCGACGTCATCTTATCAGCCCTACTACGTCATCAAGACAGGTGAGACTAAATGGCGGGAGAGGATAAACCCATGTTGTCTAATCTTTTGTTATAATATTATAATGAATAATTCAAAAAAATATTAGGTAAGTTAGGAAGAATCCAAGCTATTGAATAAGATTTTGGGAAAAATGTATGTAAATAAAACTAGTTTATAAGTAACTTATGTCTAGTATAAAGCTGAAGCTAATTTTTTGATTAATCCATTAATTATTGCTTAATTAAATGTTGACACTGCTTGTTTATCTAATTCCATAAAGTATTAGTCTTAGCTTAAAGTTGATTAAATCTCAGATTAAATATTATTTTATTTTGAAGATTAACTGAGATTAGATTTTATTGATAGTAAAATGAATTTCTTATTTTCTGAATTACTCACAGTTAAAATTGCAACTGCGTTATAAAAATAAAAAGTAACAAAACACATTATAAAAGAAATATTTATTACTGTATGTTTTAAAATTTAAGATATACATAGCGCTTATCAATTTACTATGTAAAATTGAACTTTCAAAACTTGAACTAACGCAGTTTTGGTTAGTTATCCGGGAACAATTTTGCAATTAGCTTTTTACGGTAGCTTTGAATTTTATTTATACCTGAACATATTGCAATATGCAATAAAAATACCTATATTGTTTTTATAAATAAAACCATAAACAAGAAATTTACGAAAACGTCCAAAGATATTAAACATAAAAAATCTAACGATGACTCACGAGCCTAAAAGAAGAGACCTTATATGTCTTTTTCTTATTTAGCTCTCTAATCTGCCTTGAGAGTACATAAGTTGCATCGAATTTAATACCGTTAGTCACGTCCTTAGGGTGAATTTCCCGTGCTTCCATTCTTCTAAAAAGAGATATCACAAGACACTTGTTGTGTTCTATTTCTCAAGCTACTGTTTCTTTAAATAATAGTACACCACTAATCTGAATATAAGTGCTACCTACTACATTACTTTAAGAAAACCAATAAATATTAAAGTGGAAATAATACAAAAAAATTATTACAAAGGTTTATTGAACATAAGTAAACGTAATTAACACAAGAATAATGTAGTAATTACAATAAATAATGCATCAGAATGAGACGGTTGAGAACGTTAAATATCACATTACAAATTAGCCTTAATGGTAGATAATATTGGATATCTAGCACCACAAATGCCACGGAAATCGTCAGTTTCAATGGACCAGATCATTGCTCCACCTAAACGTTTTTCTTTAGCATAATTAACCTGAAACATCATTTACACCTTAGAAACCTGTAATCAAGATTTTCAGCTCAAGTTTACCTTCAGAGCTACCGACAATGGATTATCGTAGCCAACCCACTGATTTCCTTGATATGCATATGGAACCTTTTGTGGGTCGTTCCAAACAACAGTCCATGGTGCACCCATTTGCATTTCGCAAATCTAAAACAGCCTTCCTTTTAGTAAAACTTCATACAAAACGTTTTGAGAGTTATTACAGACCTCGTTATAACCTAACATTCCTGCTTGTCTCGTGTAGGGTCCTGGAAGTCCCGGTTGACTGGCAGGGGCATTTATACCGTTATTTGCAGCATTATCCAGTGTGAAAGAACGTCCGTAAACACCAATACCAAGAACCAATTTTTCAGGTGCTGCTCCGTTTTTGATCCAAGCATCAATACAAGCTCCCTATAACATATTTCAAGATTAGTATTTTCACAGTTAGTACTAAAATATCTACATAAAAGGAAAAATAAAACTAAAAGTAATATACCCACCACGTTGAGTTCTAGTTGGGCGGGGGTCGTTTCGTGAGGTGCAGCATACAGAGGGGCGTTCTGTCCAGTAACTCTATCCCATGAGCCGTGAAGATCGTACGTCATTACGTTAATAAAGTCCAAGTTCCTGTTAAATTATTTGAAATCAATTTGATAAGTTAATTGTACTTCTAGCAAATACTTACTCTGACATTGTTGGTACGTCGTAGGATAAGCTTATTGCGTTGGCAGATGCACCAACAGCAGCAGTAACTAGCAGACCATGTGGTTTGAAAACTTGCTTAAATTCTTTTACCAGAAGACCAAAGTTGTGCTAAAATAGACATTATCAGTTAATTGAGTAATGAACAAGACATTCCACAAAATGACTTACTTTATCGGAAGGTGAACCACCTCGTTGTCCGGGATATTCCCAATCTAAGTCAAATCCATCGAAACCATGAGTTCTGACAAAGTTTAGCGCGTTGTTAACAAAAGTAGTTCGGAGTTGCGGACTAGAAGCTACATAAGAATATACCTCGGATCCTTCGTTCCATCCACCAATAGCAATCAAAGTTTTAACGTTTGGATTTCTCTCTTTCAAAGCATTGAATCTTTTGTATCCACCTAATAGATTTATTTAAAAGATATAAAAAACTCTAGATGGTTCTAGGGTATGAATTTTGATATGCTTAAAGCAGTTTTCTAAGAAACAATAACTGTTTTTTTAGATATAAAGGATTTACTGACCTAAATCAATGTCTTGCCAAGAATCTAGTATTTTAATGGAGCCAGAGCGATCTAGTCCGACGAAGGTGTATATCAGATGAGTACACAATGTAGGATCTATGTCTTCAATTTGAAAACGGCCATTTCCTGGTCTGTATACTGCCCAGCTACCATAATAGCAGACAACTCGATCTAAAAAAACAGAAAAATATATTCTATTTTAACTTATTTCGCACTTTATCGATAATTTTAGAATTTTGATTTATTATTGGAAGTGCTGTACTGTGATTAATAGAAGATCAGTTTCACTGAAAAGCGTTAAACAATAGATCAAGTCTTAACTACAATCCCTTTCATTGTTTTGTAAATAACATTACTTTATTTGAATGACTATGAAAGATGTACAGCGTTAAAGTAATTAAGATTATACAAAATTATTGAGAATATTGAAAAATATACTGAATTCTTGCAACTTACCATGAGCGCCTAATGCTAATCCGAAAGTTGCAAGGAGAACAAGTGCCGTCAATCGGTGCCACATTTTTAAAATCTAAAAAAGATTAATTTTCAGTCATTAATTATTATCAGTGGTTAGTTGCTGTAAGACATACCTTTAGATTATTTTTTTGATTACGGTACTGTAACCTTACACCTATCTGTTGGTAGGGTAGCTTCTGAGTGATGACTACCTATGAGTTATAGTCATTTTTATACCGCACTAATGATGACGTTGTGTTAGTAAAAAATAAATCTTTCCCCCCCACTTTGCTAACATAGTAACAATTGGTACTTTTAACTTTCAAGTATGAGTATAACAAAAACAAATTTTATAGATAAATTTGAAGTATTATGCTTAGATTGTCCTTGAACTGTAACGAAGTAGATCAGTTAGACAAAGAAACGAAACCACTTTAATAGTTGAAAAAAATGCTTTTGAATTTTATTGAATTGCGGACGTAATAATAACTATAGGAAGATAACATGATCGTTTTTTAGTCTAGCTATGCTAGTTCACATAAAATAAAAATAAACCGCAAATGATGTACTGAGAGAGAAAATTTGCTTTGTATGTTACATTAGGTTATAGAAGCAGAAGTAACCACCACATAAAATCAATATAGGAGAAAACTAAACCAAACTTGAAATTGTTTATTATGCGTAATATGTGACCTATCCCAAGAAAAGCAATTAAGGGACCAAAACCAGTTTTTAAGGCAAACATAGCATTTGATAGAACAAGGTTTAAAGTACAACGAAACAATCAAAATCTGAAAATCAAGTTTTGAACCTTTAATCGCTCTTTCTTCTTTATATGTATACTTGACTATTCTCTCTAGATTAGTAAATTCAAAATACTTGATATTTAAGGAGGTATAGCATATCTTTAAGAGAGGAGATTTTTAAAATAGGTACGCATATCTCATTTTACTATCTTTACGTCTAATACCAAAAGTGGGCAGTTAGTGAATTTTTGTTTTATTTGACAAGCAAAGTATTAGAAATAGATTGTGATAATACTAGAGTTCAAGTGTCTCTCATATTGTAATGCAAATAAGTTAGTCAAAATATTTTAATATATTTTTTACTTGCAATCAAAGAATTTTATGTGGGCTATCTGATCCAAAATGGTCTGCTATTGGTAGGGATTACTTTCGCAAGCTTCTCGATGGATGAACCGGTTTTGAATAAACTTATTTGATTCTAAGATCTACTAGTACAAATGTTGTATGCTTATACATATAATAACATATTAAATTCAAATGAAATTTACTGTATGATAGCTATCATAATCGTTTGCTGTCCTACTCATTCTTGAAATAGAAAAGCAGACTTTTGTAAAAAGTCCATATTATTGCGCCATTGGAAAAATAAACTGGTGTTATAATGATTTTTACAAATTGAGAATATTTAGATAATACTTAGTTTGGTTTATTTTACAGCTTTAGGATTTTCCATGCCTGGCAATAATAACGTTTCGAAAGACAATTTATCTACCTTGTTAACCCAATTTAAGATACTACAACAAATTCTATCAAGCTGATCGTTTCGATGAATTTACTTTTGTTATCTTTGGAAAAGTTAAAAAGTTTCAAAATATAAGTGAAATTAACTTATTAATTGTGTTTATTTAATTATGTTTGATTATAAAGCTTCCTGCCATTAAAGGTTTTGACAAAACACAGAGCATAACAAATCCAAATTAATAATTACTGAATGAAGGCAATTTAGACATCCAAACAAAATGAGCTGTTCTAAATCGCAAGAAATCTTGAAAACTCAAGGATTTCCTTTTTGAACATATTCTAAAAAAAGAAGAAACTTCATCCAATAAATGATCAAAATATTACTGCTTTTTCGGAATTATGGAATTTCCTAGTCCAAATTATATTAATGGGTTAAAACCAACTCAAAACAAATTTTCGAAAGTTGATTTTTTTACGAAAGTTAAAAAAGGGCAAGCCCGACCTTCCACCACTGGTAGTAGTCCAGTAGTTCACCGCAGCTAGCCTGTTAGAGACCGCAAACCCACCCACATTAGTGTTTAGCTGTTTTCAAGGGGTTAAAGGAGAAAGAACGCAATGTTGAGTCACACCAAACCGCATTTTTCTTGAGCTGTCTTAAAAGAATAGAAAACACGAAGTACAAAGATGTCCCGTTGGAAAGAGCAAACCGATTCATGTCCACGTTAAGCTTTTTTAAGTGACGTAACAGAGGTGAAACGCTGCAATATTTAGTTGCGTTAAGAAAGTTGAAAGATTTCAAAGCACACTCTTGAACCACCACAGGTGATATGTTATAAACAAAAACCCACCTCGTTTGCTTGTTCAGGGCAAAGACCTGGTGCTTGAGCGAACCAATTGCTTACACGTGGCGCAACGCAACGTAACGGAACTGTGAGAGCTCTAGTTTTGAAAATTTATGTTATAGCTGATTTTCAAAAGTTTCTTTGTACTCTATTGGTTTTTCGAAAAAAGTACATAATTTATTTAGGTAATAAGAAATATCAATTCCGCATTTGTAACAATGTATAGTGATGAGTTCGTATTTCCAATTACATTAACACTATATGCAGGAAGTAACCTGAATCCTTTTATGTTGCGTTGGTCAGAATAGTAACGTTGTGATTTTGTACATTTATTTTATTTATGAAATGTGACACAATGATAATGTATTTTGAAATGTGTTGCAATGACCTAGAAATTTCTTAATTTCTTGTATTGAAATTACATTAAGGATTCTTGATTAAAATTTAGAAAAATTGAAATTATAAGAGCTTTCTTTAGAAAGAAAACTCTGATTTTGGAATTAAAATGCTTAATTTTAAAATTAAACATACTGGCGTCTCCAGAAATGTTTTGAAACGGAAAGTGTGTATGTTGCACATTTGATTGAATGTTGGTAGTTTTAGTAATTAAATTCTTCGTTACTTGAAATGAGACTTCTTAGAAATTACTTGAACGAAATTATTAACGATGGTTGCATGAAATCTGTTTAATTTTCAGAACTAAACAGTTGAATAACAAATGCGTCATCATTTCACGTTCTGTGTTTCTAAGAGTTGTAACGCGGCCTTGCGTTACAAATTTCAATTAAAACAAACTAGGACCCTTATGTCCTAGACCGGCTGAACTCAGGGGTGGCCTGAGCGTGGATATTTGAGGGTGATAACACAATAAAACACAACAAAAATTTAACGTACCAATATATTAACTCAAACAGTTATAATTATAAAGAAAAACACAAAAATTGGGCGCCTTTTCTCAAAACCTCATAAAACTTTAACCTATTAAATACACAAAACTATAATTAGAAAAAATTATATAAATGATTTGTAAACAAAATTCAGTTTTTTCTGTCTTTGATTTTATTTTTACTAAACAACCTCAACAAAAACCCATCGGAATTATACAGAAATAAAATGGTTAAATGTAATTTTTATAAGAATTTAAAATACGGTTACAATAATTCAAGGTGAAGTAAATTTTTATAGGGAATAAATTTATCAAGCCTGTCCACTCGAAGAGCTTACCGAGTCTACGTACAAAACCAAGGTAAAAGATTTAACAAATTCTTCAAAATAAAAATTTATGAATTATGAAAAATATATTGAAAGTCAATTATAATCTTTATCAGACAAAGCCTGAATAAAAAATATTTAATGACTTCTGTAACTAAGAAAAAATTTGGAGCACAAGAAAATCTTTAAATAGAGCCACGACAAAAAAAGGACTCAACCCAGTTCGGATACATAAATTGAAAAAATATTTTTTTATACTGCTTAGCAATATAACTTCTACTTCATGTTGCCTCCGGCCGGAATTCTTATGAAAGAGAGCCCTAAGAAAACAAAAAATATTCTACACAAACAAATTTATTCAATTCAGATCCGAGATTGAGTAAAAAAATTTAATCCAAAATAAATTTAACATAAAAAGTTAACACCTGCAGTTACATTTATTACGATGGATAAGCCAGAGTTATATCTTCTTAATTCTTTTTTTTTTAATTACGAAGTTACAAAAATTCCTTCCCATGATCCAGAAAGAAACGTACATCTCAAATCCGGAAGTGCTGCTGTATCGGAACGACTAGTTTGACCAATTTAAGCCTTCATAAATGACGACGATTCCAGGATGATATTCCGGGATAAAAAAAACTGTAGACCAAGAACATTGATGAGCAATGATGGAAACGGGGATGCAACAAAATTAGGAAACTTACCCCTAATTAGAGTTTTTTCGCACGCACTCGAAATTAAATTCGAAAGAACAAAACTTAACGCGCAACACAAGCGCTGGTCACTTCTCGTCTGTTGCAAGTCGATCTTTCTGTTTCCCAAGAGCCAAATCAACCGGTTTATGGAATAAACGCAGGAAGAAAATTAAATTTCTAGACAAAGATAAATCCTCTTTAGGGCTTAAATTAAAGAAATCTGATTAGAAGAAGTAATGAGAAACTCAAAAACAAACGCAGAAAACCATGATATAACCCTTAAGCGGATGACAAAATCAGTATCCATATCCGGAAGAACATCTAATCACAACCTTCTAATCCAGAAATTCTAGAATATAACACCCCTAACGGAAAAGCTATAATAAAACATTTAAATTTCCACTGCGAAGAATTAAATGCAATATTTGAAATAATTATAGCCAGCGTTTCACTATCAGAATTAAATTAATCAACAAGAAAAAAATTTTTAACTCGAGCTGAAATAGTAAGTGAACGGAAATTAACGGGAAATTTAGCACCCACAACTCAAAGTAAAAGACCCATAATGATGTGACAGGAACGAATAAAGTGACTGTTACAAAGTGCTTACTCATTTATTCAAGGTATTAATTTTTACATGTTATAAATACTTGTAATCGAATTGTAGTTATTTGGAATTGTTTTAACTTGTTATGGTATTTTACATATTTAACTAATATAAACACTAAATTATAGATTAAATTATGATAAAGATTCAGAGAAATTTGAAATTGTATAAAATAGGTCGTATTGGTTTAAATTAAATAATACTCTGTATACTCTACAATAATTATAATTAAATGACACATCATAATGTAAAATCCCAACTGTTACATTCTTGTGTTTATTCTACCATGAGCGTTGAGTGAAAATGGACGTGTAGGTATTAGCTCTGGTTGTGCAGCAATTCAAACTGTGTAAAAAGTATCTTTGTAAATACTTTATGTCCCTGGCGTTTATTAAACACGCGTTTATTGCTTACAACATCAATTCGAGTTGGATAATATGAAATATTTTGTTTACAAATAAATAAATTTGTTTTCCTGTCGTGCAGCAAATCAAAATTATCTTTTTCTTCCACAACTACTGCAGTTAGCAAAGGCAATATCTGACAACGTCAGTTAATGTTGGGACGCTCTGTTGATACTTTCATACGGTATCGTTGGCTTTTGGAGTTTACGTGATAGGGCCTGCGCAACTTTTCTTTTACATCTTTTTACAACTACCACCTAATTCAAAGTAAATGCTTCTTTCCCAATTGATCTAGCTAGGAATTATTTAGACTCCCTTCGTAGATAGCGGCTGGCTTTTTACCATTGGAAGCTTAGATGCTTTAGGGTCATTTTGGTATATGGTTCTGTGGCTTATAAAGATCTTGCTCTTTGGTATTTCGGTAAGACTACGATTCTTAACTCACTTTAACTCACCACATGAATGATGAATGGTGACACAATAGTTGCAAGTAATTTAGGCAAAGTTCTTATTTTTCTTTATCTTCATCTTGTTGCAAAAATCGGAAATATGGTTCGACAAAGTATTTTCGATGATTGAATGTGTTGTATGCTGTTGTAGTCTTTTAAATTCAAAGCACTCTTTTCTATTGTTTATTTTATTAGTGTTCTGTTTTAGATGTTCAAATTTGCAAGCTCAAGTTTAACAATATACGAGGGCGGTTCAATAAGTACCCGTGTTAGAAATGAAGATACAATTTTTTTCAAAAATTTTTTTTTTAACATAGTCTCCTTTTAGAAATATACACTTCTCCCAACGTTCCTGCCATTTTTTTAACCCCTCCAAAAAATAGGATTTGTCGAACTCTCCAAAATACGCCTCTATCTCGGCGATGACTTCCTCGTTTGAGCTAAATTTTTTTCCCGCGAGCCATTTCTTCATGTTAGGAAACAAGAAAAAGTCGCAGGGAGCCAGATCGGGTGAATACGGGAGGTGCGGCAGCAATTCATAACGCAATCCATGCAGTTTGGCGGCGACAACTCCGGATGAATGTGCTGGTGCGTTATCGTGGTGAAACAGCACCTTCTTTTTCGCCAAATGCGGCCGTGTCTCCTTCAATTTTTTGTCGAAGCTGTCTAATAACTCACTGTAGTATTGTCCAGTGATCGTTCTACCTTTTTCTAAAAAATCCATGAGGATGACGCCGTTCACATCCCAAAAAATCGTCGCCATGACCTTTCCGGCCGATGGAACCATCTTCGCCTTCTTTGGAGCAGATTCACCGGGAGAAATCCATTGTTTTGATTGTTGCTTAGTTTCTGGTGTGTAATGATGAATCCAGGTTTCATCAACGGTGACAACTCGGCACAAAAACTCCTTCGGATTTCGCTTAAATTGCTCCAAACACTGCTTCGAAGTTAACAGCCGCATCCGCTTGTTGTCCACCGTTAGCAATCGCGGCACCCAGCGCGCCGACAATTTTTTCATCGCCAACTTATCATGTAAAATATTAATTGCCGTTCCGGTCGACACATCTACGGCCTCTGCTACTTCACGCACTTTCGTTCGTCGATCAGCGAGAATCATGTCGTGGACTTTTTGAATGATTTCCTCGGTAACCACGTCTGCCGGGCGTCCTGGTCGCTCCTCATCAAAAACGGATGTTCGCCTACGTTTAAATTCGTTAAACCAATATCTAACTGTGGTCATAGATAGCGAAGTGTCCCCATAAACAGCATTCAACTTTGCTTTTATCTCCTCGCATTTTTTCCCATCCAAAAACAGAAAGCGAATTACCGAACGATACTGCTCTTTTTCCATCTTAGCTAAAATCACGAAACACGTCTTACTCAAATGGCTGTCAAATCCAAACTAACCTATCAATCAGTCTGCAATTTGTTATACCGTCGTTTGATAGATGGCAGCACACGATGATAACACCAACTTTCCTCAGGAACGCCTTCTGTCGTCAAACACGGGTACTTACTGAACCGCCCTCGTATGTAGATTGAAATAGAATCACAGTTCTCAACTTAACCACACTTTCGGTTTAGTTGAAACGTTAAAGCTAAAAATTCCAGCGATTTGAAGCAAATTTGATAGAAAACAGTTCCATCTTTCATCATGACACAAGTGAGCCAAGTGACTCAATCAAGCTGGTTTCGTAAATAACTCACTTGTATGAGGTACAGCCAGTGAGTTGGCTCAAGAAAAAAGAAGCGTTGTGACTATCTCTACTACCGTTAAGAACAGCATGATACTCTACAAGATTACCAACCCCTGATGTTTTCTGCCAATATAATACAGGGTATCAACGGGAAGTAGAATATTGGAATGACATCAATACTTGCGATTTTTTGACAAATTGGAATGCTCAAGGTCGCTGCCGGTTTTAATTGAAGGTGTGTAAACCGATTTTTTAAATGGCACATTATATACCTACACAAAGTCTACATACAGTTCTCTGTAGGTTTCCTGTGGGAAGACAGAAACCCTACCACATGTATTAGTCTTTGGTCCAGAGACACAACTTTATGCATGAACCGACTCTTATCGCCGAAACATTTAGAACTAATCCTATATTTGAAGTCTATGAAAAAACGCATTCCATTTTTGCTTCGGATTCAAACTGTCGTATTGATATTATAGTCATCGATCGTCGACAAAATTCTGTAATAGTTATTAGAACTTCTATCTGTTTTGAAACTGAGGCTACTCAATCAGAATATAGAAAAAAAAGAGTTTCCAAACTGTGTATCTTATCTTTAAAACATAAATATGACATTGATAGTTGGAAAGTGTTCGGTTTATTTACCAGAGCTCATGGATGTATATCGGAATTTATTTGAAGTTAATTAACCAAATCATCATTTGAGTTTTAAGACACTTTAAGTATTTATCATAATTATATATTTCCCAATCAAAATTAAGTATTAACATTTGTTGTATTTTGTACTATTTTGTTTAGATCTAATTTCAAAAACGCTCAGTTTCTCTAAAAAAGGAAAGGCATGACTTGACATATCTTTCTCTTTCGTTTACTTTCACTCCTAATTTCTTGAGAAAAATCAATTTTAACTCACGTTTTTTAAAGGCAAGTTCTGACGTTTCTTATTCTCTTTTTAATAATAACATTGCTTATTACTATTAGACTTTTTAAAGTCGAATTATTGCCTTTGGAACTTAAGTTATGGATTTAAGATTAGCAGTCACATATCAGGTTTATTAAAGCATAAAAGTAGAAATCACACTCAAATTTGTTGTTGAAGATATTTATTCGAAATAAGTAAATAATAAAGTAATATACATAAAAACTACTGTGATAATTATAAAATAAATAATTTATAAGAATTAGTAAGGTGGATTACGTTAATCATTACATTACAAATTAGCGTTGATAGTAGATAATATTGGATATTTATTACCACAAATGCCACGGAAATCATCAGTCTCAACGGACCAGATCATTACTCCACCCAAACGCTTCTCTTTAGCATAATTGACCTGAAACGTAATTTACACATTAAAACCTATAAACAAATTTTCAGCTTAAGTTTACCTTCAGAGCTACCGACAATGGATTATCGTAACCAACCCACTGATTTCCCTGATGTGCATAAGGAACCTTTTGTGGGTCGTTCCAAACAACAGTCCATGGTTCACCCATTTGCAATTCGCAAATCTAAAAGAGTTTTACTTTTAATACCCTTGTGTGAAACTTCATACAAAACGTTTTGAGAACTTACCTCGTTGTAACCGATCATTCCTGGTTCATTGGTGTACGGTCCTGGACGACCTGGCTGATTGGCAGGAGCATTTATACCGTTATTTTCAGCGTTATCAAGTGTAAAAGAACGCCCATAAACACCAACACCAAGAACTAATTTTTCAGGTTCTGCTCCGTTTTCAATCCAGGCATTAATACAAGCCACCTAAAACACATTTCGAAATTGGTAATTTTACTATGAAAACATAAGAAAACTGAGAAGAATCTTGTAGTAAGTATACGTACCACGTTGAGTTCTTGTTGGGCGGGAGTTGTTTCATGAGGTGCTGCATACAGTGGAGCATTTTGCCCGGTAACCTTATCCCAAACACCGTGAAGATCGTACGTCATTACATTAATAAAGTCCAAATTTCTATTAAATTATTGAAAATTAGTTTGAGATGCTAATTGCTCTTCTAGGAAGTACTTACTCTGATAGTATTGGTACATCGTAGGACAACCTTATAGCGTTGGCAGATGCACCTACAGCAGCAGTAACTAACAAACCGTGTGGTTTAAAAACTTGCTTAAATTCTTTTAGCAGAAGACCAAAGTTATGCTAAAATGGGCATTATCAATGAACTGATTAATGAATAAGACATTCCACAAAATGACTCACTTTATCAGAAGGCGAACCACCTCGCTGTCCGGGATATTCCCAATCTAAGTCAAATCCATCAAAACCATGGGTTTTGACAAAATTTAGTGCATTGTTGACAAAAGCAGTTCGGGTATGAGCGTTAGAAACTACTTGAGAATATACTTCGGATCCTTCGTTCCAACCTCCAATAGCAATCAAAGTTTTGAGCTTGGGATTTCTCAACTTCAACGCATTGAACCTTTTATATCCCTCTAATGGTTTTGAAAAATACAATTATTATGTACTGACCTTTTTCAATTAGATATAAGCGATTTACTAACCTAAGTCAATGTCTTGCCAAGAATCTATGATTTTAATGGAAGCATCGTGATTGAGCCCAACGAAGGTATATATCAGATGAGTACACAATGTAGGGTCTATATCTTCGATTTCAAAATGCCCATTGCCCTTCCTGTATACTGCCCAACTACCATAATAGCAAACAACGCGATCTAAAAGATCAAAGTATGATAGAAATGTGTAATAGTATATGATATTGGTTTTATCTTGCAAAGATGACAGTTTATTTACCTTTTTATTATTTTATTGATATGTTATGAGAAGTGATTCAGTAATGATAATCGGTCTGTTTTTTATACAAGTTTTGATTATCTGATAAATATTCTTAGTTGAATAATGAAAAAATCCAGCTTGTTTAAATTATAAATAAAATAAATAATGTTAAATTTCCTCTTACCATGAACACTCAAAGCGAGGCCAAAAGTTGCCAGCAAGACAAGTGCAGCCAATTGGTACCGCATTTCTAAAATCTGAAACTGATTTTTTATTATTAACTTGTGTCAACTATTTAATCACTGCAGTGCATGCATACCTTTAATTTCTCGATGCTAGATTTTACAACTGTACACCTTTCCTTTGATAGGTTAACGTATAAGTGACGAGTATCTCCAAGTAGGAATCATTTTTATACACCACTAGGTGATGACGCCGCCCGGTTAAAAAATAAAATTTTCCTCCCCCACTTCACTGAATATTAACAACTGACATTTTTAAGTATGATAATAATAAAAACAAATTTTAGAGATAAATTTCAAGTATTATGCTTAACTAGATCTTTCTTTACGGTTTATGGTTTGATAAAGGTATTAATTCCATTTTCAATAAATTAGTATGACGTAAAATTCCATTTTATTACAAGTTAGGGAAAAATATAAAATATTTCGATGTTAGAAACACTTCTGGCAATCAATATAATAAAACTTAACTTTACGAGGTGTTCTTGTAAAGTCTTCGAAAATTCTTTATTTTGTTTGTCTTCTTTAACTGTAACAATCTGACACGTTTTTGTCTGTTTACATAATATGAATCGAATTAAAAATAGGAAAAGATTTTAATAAGGTGCATTGGATGCTAAAACAAAAAGAAGAAACTGAATATTGAGTGTCACATGAGAAGCAATGAGGTTTTTCTGTTGAAACTAATATCTGAGTAAGAAGCATGAAGAACAATAAGTTTAAATAATAAGAATGAAAGAAGAAACTCTTCAGAATCCATTTAGACATAATGATAAAAGGAAAACCTAATGTTAAATATTTTGTTATCGTTTTTATAATACAATTGATATAATATTAGTGTGGAGGAAAATTTTGTAATAAGGCGCTATTACTCTCTATCAAAATTTTCCATCATTTTGATTAATAAATCCAATGCACTTCAACAATTAGTACAGTGTTGCTTAAGACAGATAAGTAGAGGACTTAACACATCATAAATATAACTAATTGTTTTATTTTTAATCTTAACAAATTGGTTGTCAAAATTCTGAAGTTCGTTAACAGAGGAGATTTTGATAACAGTGTTAAAGTTCAATTAATCTTTTATAAAATAATAAGGTAATTGAATATATCGTTAATCTTTTTTGTTCTCTGTTTGTTCCGTGTAGCTCACCTTAAAGTAGTAACAACCTAAGAATATAATATTACATATTCGGGTTTCATTACATTTTACCTAGTCTTTCTCAAATGAATTTATAATAGTAATAATAACGACCAACCTCATGTAACAGCATTTCAAAATCAACATAAGATGCAAGTTTTTGTATGTAAAAGCATAACTTAGGATTAAAGAGGGACTCTTCTTCCAATAGCGTAGTTTACCTGATCGCAGTATACAGGGTGTCTCCAAAAGGTTGGTACATGACTTAACTGCAGACTCCTGGTATAAAAATAAGAAGATTTAACCCAACTTACCTATATCCAAAATCGTCTCATTCAGTTGGTACAAGACGTCAAAGTTTTTTGAAAAAAAATTAATTTTGCGTATAAAAGTAGTAGGCTTTGATCGATTTTTATAATTATTGATATGGCATATTTTGTGACTATAAGTCACGTCTCGAGATGGTTTTGGTTATCATCAGTAAGTTGTAAGTTTATTAAACAAAAATGTCGCAGTACAAATTTGTTGATAACTTTTTAGTGCCTAGGCTGAGAACTTTCAATTGTTTTTTCCAAAAAGATATTTTCTTTAAAAACATTTTTTGTATTTTTGTTATTTTTGATAACGCTTAAGGTTTATCCACAAAAAAATAATATGACATCGCACGTAATGCTAAACTAATTACTTAATTTTTACCACACTAAACTTCTGTGATTTTGACATGTAACAAACAAATGATACTGATTTGCCATTTAATGATAGGTATTCCGGCTAACTAGATTATTTCAATCAAAAAAGCACGATCATCAGATCAGATTCTATTTTTTTGTGGATAAACTTTAAGCGTTATCAAAAATTACAAAGATTCAAAAAATGTTTCTAAAGAAAATATCTTTTTGGAAAAAACAATTGAAAGTTCTCAGCCTAGGCACTAAAAAGTTATCAACAAATTTGTACTGCGACATTTTTGTATAATACTTATAACTTACTGATTAAGACCAAAACCATCTTAAAATGTGACTTATAGTCACAAAACATGCTATACCAAAAATTATAAAAATCAATCAAAGCCTACTATTTTTATACGCAAAATTAATTTTTTTTCAAAAAACTTTGACGCCTTAACGAGACGATTTTGGATATAGATAAGTTACGTTAAATCTTCTTATTTTTATCCCACGAATCTGTATTTAAGCTATGTCCCAACCTTTTGGAGACACCCTGTATACTGCCGAATATTTATCATGATTATTCAGTCTTTTCAAATTCGTGTTATTGCCAATAAATATGGTTGATATTGTAATTTCTTACTAGGTACAGACAAAAAGTTTGAATTTTTAGAAAAGTACATTTACTCTATTTTACTAGCTTGTTGATAAACACAGATGACAGAGTGAAATAAGAATTTTATTATTTTGGATAAAGCAATGTATCGGTTGATTGAGATTTGTGTAAACAAACTCTTGCTGTAACTGTACGATACGCCGATAATACAATTCCAGTAAATGCATTATAAATTTCTGCAAATTGTTGATGGTAATCAAGGGATTTCTAGAAAAATATAGATAGAGGCGTTTGTTAAAATGAGTTTAGGGTTTTCCAACGTGTTCAAAATAATGTCTGAAAATTGTTAAACATGCAGGTAATTTCTTAAAAAAGAAAATTTATCTGTTTAATTTACCCAATTTTAATTGTAATTTTACGACAACGAATTCCACAAATCCTAATTCTTGCAATCTGTTCTAGTCTAATGTGAGTGTCTTATCTTTCGAGTGATAAAGTCTGGTGGCAAACAAGTACAAGAAATAAAACAAAAACAAATATATTAAAAATAGATTTTCCATATTGCAGTTTGTTTGTTTATTTGCATTATAATAGTGGCATCGATAGCTAAGGTCATTTCGTCCATTTAAAACAATAAAGTTTCGGGACTGCAAATTGTTCTTATCTCTAGTGAGATTTTTAACGTTCCACAAATAGTCTTATAAGTTCTATTATATCACGCATATTACATATGTAGACAACACCGTCAAATGTTTCAAAACAGTCTGGTTTTTTAAACAATTATTGTAATCGTTTGCAATAGAAAAGTTCAAACAATAGCTGTTTTAATAAGGCCATGGCTAACTATGACTTCTACTTCAAAAAATCATAAAAAGCATCTTAAACTAACAAAGGACACCCTTAAAAATGCAGTAAATTTTTGCGTCGTTTGTCAAAAAATAGGTTTTGTACACCATGCCAAAGATGCGTAGACGATTGTTGGCTAAATCACAGTGGCGGCTCGTTATAAGGAGCCATGGCACCACCACAAAGACATTTCATTTGCAATTTGAAAAAAATAATTTATACTCTTAAAAGTTTCTCCTTTAAAGTCTGACTTTTACCAGAGATTAAAAAATTAAAAATTGCTATTTTATAAATATAAATATAGTAAACAAGTGAATACCGCGCGTACAAAATGATAAAAATAAAAGCTTGAAGCCAGTCAAAGCGCGGCTCCAACGCTTTTAAGCAGCTATATACTTTAGCGGGGGGATGGCGGATGAGGGAGGGTTTTCGGAGTTAGCGAATTACTTGAGCCAAGCTAGAAGTGGCTCCCGCTTCTGCAGTCCAGTCTCAATACGTGGTGTGGGTGTGTCGTGTTATGCTACCCCCAATTTGAAACTTGACGTGAAGTGTAAAAGTTAAATTGTTCAAAAGAGATTACCACATTCGTCGCAAACTAGATGGAATTTTCATTCACGGGGCGTTAACACTGTTTATAAATACAGAA
The DNA here is from genome assembly GCA_011009095.1 of Ignelater luminosus. Lineage (NCBI taxonomy): Eukaryota > Metazoa > Arthropoda > Insecta > Coleoptera > Elateridae > Ignelater > Ignelater luminosus. The sequence continues at coordinate 27,846 of VTPC01090888.1, forward strand.
AAGAACTGATAAGCGTCATGGAAACATTGGACTGGAAACAAGGATTTTATATTTTGGTTGATACTTTTTCATAAAATAATGCTTCATGTTGAAATAATTTTTAAATAATTACAAAAGATAAATACCGACCCAGTCAAGATTAGACAGAATTTACAGAATTTTGAAAATGAAATACAAAAAGTACGCAATCAAATAGACTACATTATGGCAAATATTGCCAGTGATATGCAACTTCTAGAAGATGACGCACGCATGCAGCATCTAAATAAGAAAACAGAAGAAAGTTTGTGACTCTATTATTCAGCAAATAAGAACAAGTTTTAGTTTCACTGGACATCTAGTAGATACAAATTTATTTGAGGTGGAAAAATTTCCCGAATATCGCCAGACATTTCCAGAAAAGTATCTTTCTGAAGTGGTTAGTGTTTATCCTTTTTTAGAAAAACATAGATTGGAGACTGAACTGCAGGTACTTTATGAACGAGAAGAGTTGAGAAACGTTTCTGGGGCTGTCAATCTTTTATCGTTAATTTCACAAGAAAGAATGCGTGGTACTTTTCAAGAAACCTTAAATCTGTTGGAAGTATTAGTGACAACGCCCATGTCTACATTCGAAGCTGAGCGTTGTTTCCCCATGCTGAAAAGAATCAAGACTTTTCTAAGAAACTCCATGAAGGAAGAAAGGTTCAGTGCATTGAGAATGCTCTCAGCTAAAAAAGCTTTTCTTAATAACATGGAAAATTTTAATAAGAGAGTGATTGACGTATTTGCTAATAAAAAAGAACGGAGAATGGTTTTCACATACCGTACAATTTAAACATTTGTGTTGTTAACATTGACTGATTTAAATGTAACTTTAATAGTTAATAGAATAGGATACTTTGGTAAGTTGGTAAATATTCACTGTTTTTAGTGAATTGGAAAGGTAATATACAAAATTACAAACCCTTCTTTTTTCCTAAGTTTGTACTTTTTAAAATTTAAATTTTCATAATTTCTAAAGTGAGAAAAATTTGCAATGTTGTACTTTAAAATTTTAAATTCCACAATGTATTGCATGTGGAAAAAAATTGCTGAATAGCTCAATGGTTCCTACGAAGTTGAAACGCCATTTCACTATGAAGCATGCCAATCTTGCTTCAAAAACTAAAGATTACTTCAAGAGACTGGTGGACATGCAAGCTGAACAAGTAAAACTTTTTGAAAAACTGCCAAAATTTCTGATAAGGCTCAAATTGATAATTATAAGATAACAGAAGTAATTACATTAAACTTAAAACCACATACCATAGCAAAATCGCTGGTTTTACCAGCATGTTGTGAGCTAATAAAAATTATGTTTGGCAACCATGCAAAAAAACGAAATAATGAAAATTCCTCTTTCAGACGATACTATAAAAAGAAAAATTAAGGATACGTTAGATAATATTAAGGAAACAGTTACAGATAAGCTTTCCAAACGATATTTTGCTGTGCAGATTGACGAGTCTATTGACATTAGCGGTAAAGCTCATATACTAGGATTCGTTTGTTCCGTTAATGAAAACGAAATAGTTAATCAATTTCTACGCTGCAGAAAACTTACCGGACGTACGTACAACAGGACAAGACATTTTTGACTCTTTTACATCGTATTTACAAACATTTAAAATATCATGGGACCCAGGCCTTTCAGAGAAAATGCAAGGCACGGGACAACTAATATTTTAGAGACCCTTCAGAATTTAAAATAAAATTGTGAACAAGACAAAATGTTTCTAATTTGAGGCCTGAGGCCCCTAATATTGCGAGGCCTGGGGCAGCTGCCCCTCCTGTCTCCCTCTCTGATTGGCCCTGATGGGACCTAACTATGTGTAAGAATTTATACAGACGGTGCTCCATCAATGATAGACTCTGTTAAAGGATTTTTTAGCCTTGGAAAAATAATAAACTCAGATACCATATCAAAGCACTGTTTTTTACACAGAGAATCCCTAACTTCAAAAACGTTGCCGGCGACATTAAAATCTGTATTGGACCAAATTGTAAATATGGTAAATTACTTTAAGTCAAGACCTTTGAAAACTCGCCTCTTTAGAAAACTTTGCTTATCTATGGAAGCTCAATACGAAACTTTGCTTTTACACACTGAAATAAGATGGTTATGTAGGGGTAAAGTGATATGTAGAATCTTACAACTTAAAAATGAATTAACTTTTTTCTAGCATGAAGGTACAGATTCTTTGTAAAATGCCTTAACAATGATAGTTGGTGTGCCAAAATGACACATTTAGCCGATATTTTTAATTATTTAAATAGCGTTAAGATAAGTATCCAAGGAAGAAATGAATATACCTTAACATCGACGGACAAATTGTCGGTATTTAGAAGCAGATATCTTTTTGGAAAAATTGTATATTAGCAAAAAATACAGTAGATATGTTTCCTTCACTTCAAGTTAAAAATGTCCAGTAAATTGTTTCCATTGTAAAAGAACATTTAATGTTCTTGGATAAAAAGTTTGAGAATTACTTCCCATATTGAATATTAGGACTGGATACAAAATCCATTCAACAAGTAATGAATTTTCCTTATATGAAGAAGAAAAACTGGTTACGTTGTCAACGGATCGTACTCTGAAAATGAAATTTTCTGAAATAACTCTTGAAGAATTTTGGATTTCTGTCCAAGAAGAATACCCAGAGTTTTCCAAAAAGGAAAAGTAAAAGGAATATTCATCCATATTTCTGTTGCTAGTTTTATGACTTCAGTCGTCTTATTTATTATTATTAACTCTAGTGTTCCACAAGATATTTTCACATTCGAAAGTGTTCCGCGATTGAAAAAAGGTTGGAAACCACTGTTCTAATGTATAAGAGCCTCAGTGGTTTTGATAGTCTTTGTTTATCAGCCTAATGGTTGCGGATTTGATTCCCGAAAGTTTTCACGCGGGAAAAACCTGGAAAAGGGTGCCATCCTTCTAGAGGGCTGTAAAGTCCCATATAACAACGATGAGTTGCACGTTAAAAATACCTACCTCGGATTCGGCTAAATTCTAGTTGACAAGGAAACGACCATAGTAGTTGAAGTGGCGAGATCCAAAGGAACCGCCACCCGAAGCCTTAGCTACAAAACAATAAACTCTAATATGTCTACTATTTTTCGTAGTTTTACCTTTGAAATTTTTTACAGATGCGGGAAAATGGCAGAGAGCTAGGTCACTATTCTAAAGAAATTGTTACGTCGCTAAAAAATTAAAAAGACCCTCTATTTTTAAAATTAACAATGGATTTAAAAAGAGTTTTTCAAAAATTGAGGAATCTTTTAATTTTTCAGTGGCGTAACCATTTCCTTGTCCCCTCTCCAATTTCCGCATCTGATAAAGATATTAAACACAAAACTACGTAAAATAGTAAGACACGTCAGAGTAACAACCACGTGGGGAATTTTATCCCGATATTGAGTTCTTGGGATATGTATTAAAAAAAACAAGAAATTTCAAATTCAATTTTGACACTCTGTATCTCATAAGCGATGAACTTTAGGATATAGATAAGTTGGGTTAATTTTGTCTCAGGAATCTATTGTTAACGTTTGTTTTCTAAAACACTGTGTATTGTATGGTTTTTCTAAGCTTTCACCCAGCAGTAACAATTTTGAACTACTCTATTTCTTAGACGAGGTGTTGTCAAACGCCCTTTTTACATCCAAGAATGTTCCTTACAGCACCCATAAGATAGGATCTTTACAATAATAAACACACTATTTTACTGATGACGTAAGCTACATTAAATTACAACATGCACTCTGTTTATACAGACGAAACGCCCTATATAATAGGTTCTTAAGAAGATTGAATTTTCGCAGTTTTATACTTAATGACAGAAAAAATGTAATAAACTCTCCAGAGAGTGTTTTAGTCATTTACGATAATAGGATAAGACATACTTTACCGATAGATTCTGTTGCTTAAAGCTATAAAAAGGATCCAGATGAACTTGTTTTTGGAAATCCAACGTTTTTAACAATAAGATACAGGGTGTTAAAGGTTTACCTTTTATTGACTGAAATACTCCGACATGGTTTTTTGATTTTTTTTAAACATTTCTAAGATTATTGAGTTTTGTTCAAATATAAGAAATTTTACTTTTTAGTTTTTTAAAAACAGAAATGACGTAAGATGGGATTTTTTTAATTGTTAAAATTAAAATTTTGTATTTGTATATGGCTCATTTTGATTGTGTGTCCATTCTCGCAAGATTTTTTTGGGACCCTCCAACCGAACACTTAAAAGTACTGAGAATTGAAACCAGCCGTACTGCAATATCTGCAAAACTGTTACATCCTGACAAGATAAACTCAAATTCGGAACTACTTCTATGTCATTTATTTTTTAAAGTAGTACTTATTTACGTTCTAAGTTTAGCCTACTATGATTTTATTTAGAAAGTATTAAGTGCAGTAACAATAATAATAAATACTATATCAAATTGTTTACAAACAAGTTTATATTTTTATCAATATAATATTAAGCAAACCAAAACCAAATATATTTACGTTATTTTAACTATAATTTTATAAATCTCTTACTGCATGAAAATGTCATAAAATAAAAGATATAATTAAACAATAATTCTATTAAAGTGAGATTGATAGGTTGTAGATATTGTGTAATAAACGTATAAACAAAGATATCTTATTAAACTAAATACCTGCAATAAATCAATTAACATTTAACCTGTACGTGCTTGCTATCTGTAATCTCTGTCAGCATTAGTTGAAAATAGTCTCTTATAAAAACAGATTTTCCTTTTAAAAGCAATAAATTTTGTTGCGCAGTTAGTAACTGTTTAAAGATTAATAACGAAAAATTCCATTTAAAATAGTTTACTGTTTTTACTGGATTTAACAGAAATATGATATTCTATTTATGTTTCTAAAATATTGTCATAACTAATTTAAACACAGTAATCGTATAGGTATAGTTCTGCATTATTTGACATAGAAATCAGCCTTTTTGTAATTTTAAGGAGATCCACGCGAAGTAGTCAGGTTTTTAAAACTTCTTAAAAATTTGTCAACTTAATCTAGATAGTCTAATAATTAATAAAAAAATTTAAAAACAGTAGTAGGTTTCCGGGATATTTTATAAAATAATTAGTTTTGAAAATGGTAATTTTTACATGTAGGTAAATGGAGATTCCACCAACCGTGTATTTGATTAAGAATTTAATGCAATTAACGATTTTAAAAAAATTTTCCTTATTGAATTTGATTGAAAAAATAAGCTTTCGGTTAAAACAATAAAAAAAGGAGGTTTCCGGACATATTACGGAGATATTTGATATTTTTTATGAAAAATCATAAGGAACTTCCGTTTTTTGAAGTCTTGTGTTTGACTTGGCAACACCGCTTGCGCAGTAAGCCGGCGCATAAGTAACCGCGGTTTTTTAAACACTATATTATCTGTCATTTTAGTTTGACAGTAAACAAGATTTTTTTTCAATTAAAGCAAATTAAAAATACAAAGATACTCACAATTAAAAACTGGCAATTATTTAATCGATAAGTAAGGAATATAATTTAATTAACAAGATTATGGAAATAAAATAATAAATTTATTTATAAAAAAATATACATTTGTGCACAACTTAAAAATTAAGTAATAATTAATAATACAAATTTTCACGGATATAATTAAAAATTAGAACAAAATTTTTATTTTTTTTTTCGCGCTCACCAAGTCTATCAACAATTGCCTTGATTGTTTTTTCATTTTTTGTAACACGTGGTTTATTATTTATGTTTTCTGCTAGCAACATTTTCACACTATCATAACCGCCGAGTTGAAATGCTTTTTTTAATGTTGTCAAATTTATTCGACCCAGAGCAATTTTAGATGCAATAACCGACGTTACAGCTCCTTTAAAGTACTTCTTCAACGCTCTATCCGCCAAAATGAAAGGCGTGCTTTTCGCCATAGATATAATTTTATCGTTAGGAACATTAATTTTATTAATTAATGTTGATAAAATTTTAATATCTTGCGCTGCATTATGAAGTCCTTCGGTAAATTCAGGTCCTAAAAGATCTCGAGCTAAATCTTCTACTTTGAATGATTGTTTTTCTTCTTGTCGTTTTGTTAAGAAGTTTTTAAAAATTGTCAAAGTATCAGCAAAACCAACAACCGTTTTTTTAAATTGTTCCATCATTTTGTATTGAAATAAATATCTCAATATTATTGGAAAGTCAAACCTAGAAAACACGTAATTATTGAATTATAAATTACAAAAAAAAAGATTACTAAAATTTATAACGATATTTGAAGACAAATTATAACAACAATATTTACCTGAAGCCGTTATGTGCTATCAGAATAATAGGACTATTAAACGATTTTAAATATATTAAAAAGTTTTCAAAAACAGTTTTAATAGGAGTAGTGGATAACTTCTCGTTGCCAGAAAACATTTCACCTCTGATAATCTCTCGCGGTGTTGTCAAGCATATACCGGTAATTCAGAGTGCTATATTTTTTATTAGTCAATTAAATGTTAATAATTATTTAATGAGTGAATTTTTCGGAAATTTTGATAAAGATTTTCTCAATTAATTTGAAAATTAATTTTCAAATGCATAATAGAAGAATCCCTAAGTATTATTTTCTAATAGACATTCTTTATACTAGGGGGGTACTTGGATCTCCTTAAATAAAATATTCTGTTAATTTTTACATTTTTGGAATCTGCTTTCAAATTGAATGAGTTAGAATTAAAAGATGTAACTAACTTCATAATATCTAAATGTTTAAGAAACGCATAAACAATTTCAAATTTTTATTTTCAGTCTAAACTGAAAATTTTTTTTATTAAAGCATTTATCTATAAACAGTTATATTTAGCAATAAAGAAAAAAAAAGCTCTCCGAATTTGGAAATTTGAGAAAATACGTTGTAGGGTTAGTTTCTTTTAATTAATTATGGAAAGTTATTGGTCTCTTAGAATGCTTTTAGAGATTTTATCTGAGAAAAACAGACAAGTATATCAAATAAACACAAAACAGGATGAAAAGTACAAATACTTTTATATCTAACTATTTTTGTCATCACTTGTTGTCCATGAAAGGCATCGGCTGCCCCAAGAAAAAACACAGTAACCAATACATTTTATGTTTTTAGATAATCGCACCTTTGCCCTTACTGTGTTGTCCTTATTCTATAGTTAATAGATCCTGAGGTATTATCATTTACAAACACATTAACTGCATTAATGTTTTGGTTTCACTTAGCAATAACACAGTTATCTGCAGTCACGACTTAAAAACACAATAAATGGATAGTTATTTGCTGTCCTTTTATCTGGGAATTAGGGTGACTATGTTTTATAGTAGCATTTCTTCTTCAAAGTCTTTGATAAAACCATATGGTTGCAATTGCTGTGTTTGGCGTAACATCACTTACTGTGATTTTTATTTATCTATGTTACTATGTTTTAGTTTAAGAATCTTACTCCTGAGATATCCGGTGTAGTCGTTGTTCTATTGTTTAGTGCAGTTCTGATTAGAAATGGTTATCAATAAGCACAATAGATCAAAAAAGAGAACCAACATACTTCTGCTTGAGTCTGGGTTCTGTCACCATTCCCGATTATTGTAATAATCGGTTCTATTTAGTTGAGCCTAGATAAAAATTTGAACTTTGTGCAACTCAACCTTAATGTCATAATTTCAAGCCTACACTATTCAGCAGTTTGTGGAAATATCAGTAATTAACATTCAAATTGAACTTGTTCATCTGTAATGTTATTTTAAAATTCGCACTAAATCCGCCCCTGTTTTTCAATTTCGTTCGGATATTTGTTTTCTTGACGCGCAATATTTAAATTGTTTCATTAAACGAATGTTTGTTATAATGTTATTTTAAAGAATT
>VTPC01090888.1:50507-61748 GCA_011009095.1 Ignelater luminosus
TACGCTTATCAAAAATAAAACATCTGGGAATTCAAAACATAACCACAACGAACTCCGTTTTGTTACTGAATTCGAGCAACAATTTTAAAAAAACTTAAAATATCAAGATATCAAAAAACAAAGACACCACGTTACCTTTAGTTTATAATGTAGAATTCAAAAAATGCGGACAGGCGACACACAGACTTCGCAAATTCAGTAACGAGTGCTATCGGATTTCGACTTAAGGTAACATGTTTCGACCTCTTCTAATCATGAAGGTCATCTTCAGATGCTAAAAGACATAACTGTATAGTATACCTAGTTATAACGTATGAAAAGTACGTACAAAGTCACATAGCCACCGGTCAGGAAAACACATCGTGAAACACACAAGCACTTAAAATCTAAGCTACTAATTACATAATTAAAAGTACTTTAGTACACCCTTTGAACTGCTGGCCGACTCAGATTAATTTAACGTAAACTAATAAAAATTAGATTTCTGGGATATTATTAACAAATTTTATTATCACAACGTACCTAATTAAGGCTTAATAAAATGATGACTAATAAGCAGAGAGAAAATTTGAATTAAGAATTAGAACAATAGCGGTTGCCAGATGAGTGAAAGGTGAATGTAGATTTATTCGTTGGCAACAGATGTTATCAGCAAAACGGTGTTCCATCGCATTATAATGCTCCAGTTTAAAGATATTTTTATAGTATATGCTTTTAAATAGATAGATTGAGAGTCACAGAATTGTCAGTGGCTACAATGATCATCATCGTCATTTTGATCATTTAATCTAAATCGTACACTATTGAATAGAAATCCACTACTACTTACTTTTAGTATTTTTTTTTGTTACCTAATAAGACTGAAAAATAACGAATACCAGTTTAAAAGGAGCAGTGCGATGCCTCAGCGATTTTCCGAAAAATTGTTATTATAGATTTTATCCCCATTGTTCAATAAAAAGGACCGCACATATTCTACTTACCTAATGAAGAGATTCTCTCACAGCTCGCCAATGGAAGATAGCTGGATTCTCTTGCTCCTAAGTAAACGAACTTGTCCAATACAAAGGCACAAAACTCTTTTCAATTATTCGAAGGCACCAAAGTGCTTTCAAGTGTTGTCTACTTGCTGCAACAAAAATTAGATCTCTTCAGGTATCTGTTTCAATTCACCAAACTACACAGTACATTACAATATGTATTTACATACGTAATAAGTACATCACTTATAATTAACACATTTTTAGCCTATGAAGTTCCTATATGATTAGTTAATTGTAAAAAAGTCGATAATTCCTTATGAATGTAATCTACAGACCAAGAGGCCTGATAATATTTTGTGTATTTTTTATATTCAAGTAGGTATATAAATTCAATTATACAAACGGAACAATTATCTGGAATCTGCATGTACTTTGCGCGGTAGGTATACTATCTTACAATTGAAACGTCTTTCAATGTTTAATTTCCTTTATGGATTACAAACAAAATTTTAGACCTTTGATATTATGTAGAAGTGCCTTCTGAATTGTTTCAAAAAATTTTTCTTATCTTTACAAAAAAACCAACGCCCACAGAGATCAAGCAAAAGATATATTTCTTTACAAAGTGTTATCGATCATTTTGATCTTTTATATCATTGTGTTTTATTTTAAGAATGAAATATAAGGAAGGTCAGAAATTTTGTATAAAAGACATCGGCGTTTGAAAAATAAGCATTCATCATACCACCTTCATTCGTACAACTTAAGTATCTAGTTTCAAAATTCAGATTATTCTAATTCAGTAAATCAAAAATGTTATTCAAATTAAGTATAATAGCTTTACTCACCATCTTTGGATCTGCTTCAGTAACAGCAGGTAATGCTCTTAACGGCAATAACCAAACATTCTTTTACTTATAAAATTGCAATTATTTTAGACAAAAAGGTTGTATGTTATCTTGGTAGCTGGTCTGTCTACAGGCCTTCAAATGGACAATTTGCAATTGAAAATATAGATCCCAACCTTTGCACACATTTAATTTATGCATTTGTTGGTTTAAGTCCCGATGGCTCCATCAGAATTTTAGATCCACAGAATGATATCAACAATGGTGAGTGATTTGTAGAGAAAAATTAATTTGTCTATAAAGAAGATAACCATATTTTAGGCGGATTTAGAAGATTCAATGCTTTAAAAGCGAGAAATCCAAGTCTTAAAACTCTAGTTGCCATAGGAGGGTGGAATGAAGGATCCGTAACGTTCTCTCAAGTTGCAGCCAGTCAGTATCTTCGCAGTGCATTTATACAAAATGCGATCAATTTTGTAAAAACACACGGATTTGATGGATTTGATTTAGACTGGGAATATCCAGGACAAAGAGGAGGTTCACCTGCTGATAAAGTACGAGATAATCTGTTAATATAAATGATTTATGTTTAACATTGACTTGTTTTAGATTAATTTTGGAATATTAGTACGGGAATTTAGAGCTGTTTTTGATCAACATGGTTTACTACTAACAGCAGCTGTTGGTGCTTCTGCAAATGCTATAATGCAATCATACGACGTACCAACTCTTTCGCAGTAAGTTCAGTATTTAATTTAAAAAAAACACATGGTAACAGCAAAATTACCTTTTATAGATATTTAGACTTCATTAATGTTATGACCTACGATTTGCACGGTGCCTATGATGGAGTTACAGGAGCAAATGCACCTTTATACCCTTCCTCCAGCGAAGTAACTCCGGAAGCAAGAGAATTGAATGTGGTACGTTTAAATAAAATAAAATAAAAAATATTATTTCTATTAAACAAAACATTGCTTCAAATTTTTACCACTTCCTTTACTTTAGGCGGCTTGCATTAGAGCATGGATAAGTAATGGTGCTGCACCCCAAAAGTTGGTGTTAGGTATTGGAGTTTATGGACGATCTTTCACTCTTAATAACATTGGAAATAATGGGATAGGCGCTCCTGCATCTCAGCCTGGAAGGCCAGGACCGTATACTGGGGAAGCTGGAATGTTAGGCTACAACGAGGTTTGTTACTTTACGTTAATTATGTGCATATCCAGATCCTTCATGAATGTATTAATCTTATAGATATGTGAAATGCAAATGGGAAATCAGTGGACTGTTGTCTATAACGAAGAACAGAAAATTCCTTATTCTTATTTCGGCGATCAATGGGTGGGTTATGATAACCCTCTATCAGTAGCTATCAAGGTAATATGATTTTATAATTAATTACCTTTTATTTTGCTTTTGGGTGTCTAATTCTTTACTTATTCACTTTAGGCAAACTTTGCCAAAGAACAGAATCTTGGAGGATTAATGATCTGGTCCATTGAAACGGATGATTTCCGAGGCGTGTGCGGTGCTAAATATCCAATCCTTTCTACAATCAACTCCAACTTGTAATCTGTTTTTAAATTTACCAAAATCTCAATTTGTTAAGAAGAATTATAATAGTTATAAATAAACTAATTAAAAAACTACAAAACTGTCTTTTGTTGAATACTATTGTAGGTTTTGAGCATGGTATAATTGAGTATTATAACTCCGCTTAGATCTTGAAGACATTATCTACGCCCTTCTGGCAAAATCCGCTAGGATCGCGGCAATCGGGCAATCTGATCATTTTGATGTAAATTCAAATAAAGGAGAAAAATAGTGGTTAACCGCGGTACACCCCCACTTTTTTCCTCTATTTGAATTTAGATTAAAATATTCGGATCGCCCGAATGCCGCGACCCTAGAGGATTTTGTCAGAAGGGCGTAGATAATGTCTTCACGGCTTGTGTATATGAGAGTATAGGAGTTATATACCATTCTTTCTTATACCATAGTTTTGAGTGTACCTAAGTAGATTGTAATGTTATATTCTATAGTTGTTATATGTTATTAAAGTATCATAACTACACCAGTCGTATGTATATTACAGCATTTCACTTTGAGGGTCTATGGTGACCCTATTACATGTCTAAAGTATCACCGTTAACCCTCGGCAACAACAAATTTCTGCAAAAGTCAACAGATTCGACAATGTCTTTTTTTTACTCTACTCAGTAGAATCCGTTACCTACTAAGTCAGGCTATAATAAAGCGTTTGCAAAGGGGTAGTCAAAAAGTAAATGCGTGTATGATAAACAGTAGTGTGATATTCTATAGGGTGAGTGGTGCAATAGCACCAGACCTTACAGCTCTGAGAGTAAGGTAGTATCGGAGAAAGGCAAGTCTTTTTTAATGCTTAGAAATTCAATTATTTTTTATACAAGTAGTAAGCATGAAGCAGCTTTTACATTTTGGTTGCTTCTTGGTTAGTCGAGGTTAGAAAAAAAAGTACGAGGTGGTGGTCAGATAATCTCAAAGTATATTACTAAATACGTCAAATAACACTCCTAATTTCTTAAGAGTTATACTTGAGATAAACAAGATGTATTAGATATTTTCTGTTCGGAAATACTCGTTATCATTTAAAAATTAATACATTCTTTAAAGAATAACAATAAATACTGTTTACTTTAAAATGTTTCAAAATATTACTTATCTGAGATGATACAAAGTTACAAATATTATAAATTTTAATAAGGCGGAGCTACTCGTTCTTATGAGTTTTATCATTGCTGATATCTTGCGAGTTTTTTTTTAAAGTTCTTTTATATAGTGTTTTTATGTATGACCAAGCATGACCACATCAAAGAGGTAGATAATATGATAAAAAACTTTTTCTATCTCATGTATAGAAATATTGCACAACGGTAGATACCTACATCGTTTTCTTCTTATAGTTATCAAAGAAGTGTACTGTTTTGTATTGCTTTTTAGAAGATTATGGTTTACTTACTTACCTTTAAGCGTCCAATAGCAGTTAAGTTCCCAATTTCAGTGCAACGAGAAACTTGCCAAACCTACTAATATTAGAAATAGGCAAGTCCAAATGCTACCGTAACTCAGATAAAGACGTTCCTAAATTAATTAAATGCGCAATAGCTATTTACGTAATCAGTAAGGAAAGGCCTTATTGTATGTGACAAGTGTGAATCGCACTAGTTACCCTCGTACACAAAAGAGCACTTTCTAAGGTATTTCATACATGATTTGCTCTGATTTTGATAAAAAGGAATCTAAAAGATTGAGTAGGCATAAGTGCCATTCAGAGCCATTTCTAACAAAAAAAAAACAGGTCCTTTTGACAAGATTTGCTAGCAGGAACCACATCTGGAAGGTTTCCTAACATCATCGCTGATCCTTTGTTATGGACAAGACTGAGATTAGTGGTAGCGCAACCATGTATAAAATCGATATGCCACCTGTAATACTAGCCTTTATACAGTCGAAGACGGGCGTGGGCGAGGAAGGCCTAGAATAAGCGGTAGACGATAATAATAATAATGCGATAATCTTAGGAGTTTCGAGATCGAGAGGGCGCCAGCTGCAGTAAAAAGTTGGTCACCCAATTTCGAATGGAAGACCCTACAACTGATTTTCGTTTCTAGGTCAATAGGCAAGATGCTTGCCAAGGTCGAACTACAGGCTCGAGCGAAACACAAACAAACGAAATTGAGATTGTATTGCACCCTATTTAGATACTTACTTTTCTAATGCGGGATTAAGCTAATAATACATCTGTATGTGAATGTCAACGTCCTTGATTCCGGAACAGCTGATTCCTGAAATATTCTAGAAGTATGCTCAGAACAAAATAAAAGATAAAGATAAGTTAATAACATCTATTACATACTGTGAAAAAATACAGGAAGCAGGTTACAGCAGTCCTGGTTACACTGTTTGAAAAACAAGCACATGGAAATGTCAGACAAGCACATAAAAATACATAAAATATAAATACACATAAAATGAAACTGGCCGCATTAAATTATTAATATTTACTGTTTAGCAATCAAGCGCACTGCATAAAACGCTGGTAACATGAAGGCAATACGAAAATTTAAACAGTGAATCATCGGTAAATATTATAAATTTAGCGGTCATTTATGAAAGAAGCATGAATATTATAACGTGGAAAATACAAAAGAGTAGCGATAATCTAATTGAATTCGTCACCTGCAGGTATTTGGCATTTAATCTTGGATTCCAATATTTATTTAAGTAAATCGTTAAACACGAACAACTTGACAAAGTTATATTGTAACAAGAATTTACATTATCAACACCTAACATAAATGAACGATCAAGACAAGCATTGACTTTATAAATTTTGTTCTTAAAAGCACAAACAAGAAAATTGATAATATCTCGGAACAAATTCGTTGCGTTACAATTCGATAAACAACGGATTTCTATTAACTAAACAATAGTATAAGGCTTTTCACCACTGTGAAACGATACGTCGAGTTTTTCACTATCGCGAAAGAATCTTATAAGGTCTTTTACTTCTATGAAGCGATGATTCTGTAAGTTTGATTGTAGGTTACTTTTTTCCAAGGCAACTGATGACGAGACGATATTATGCAAGTATACAATGACAAGATGTAAGCGTCAACGTTGTTTTTTCATAAAAGATATTTAAAAGAGTAAAATTATTTACCATATTACTGGAACTAATACAATAAAAAACCAATTTGTTGGCACGGAAAACACTTAACTCACGGCACTGGTTTACACAAAGTTTAACTTACAGATAATACATTAGTTTTGTAGAAATGAAGGCTTCCACATACGTTAGTAATTTAAAAAAATATTTAACTGTCTTTCAAATATCTATACAGAGCGAGGCAGTACAAATCTCGTAGAGGTTCGATAAAATGTTCAGATATAACAAGAAAAATAACGATACGGTAATTTAATGAGAGTTTGCTGTGAATTCGTTTAGTAGGTCCGCCTAGCAGACGAAGGTTTTAGAGATGCGAGACGATAGTGACAGGTATGGTGTATTCCAGGTATTGTCGGAAGGATATTTAGCGATGACAGAATTTATTTGCGATGTTTACACTCAGGTAACACTTTCATCTTAGCAGAAATCAGTCCGCAACTTGAACTATTTTTCGATAATTTGCGAAATTACTCTAAATCTAAACTTCACAAGCGAAAAACACGAAAGACGCGTGTTTCTTCTTCGATAACTCTTGTTGAACTCTCTCGAGTCCTGTTGCAAAAATGCATAATTCCCAACCTCCCGAAAGAGTGGGTCTAACAAATAATTGGTTGATCAACATTCATGACGACAGGTCAACCCATGAAATAATTTGAGAAGGGTCTGATTTAGCTAGAAATTCGAACGTTGCACTCTGCAATTATAGGAAAAATAAATTTTACCCAAGCCAGACAGTGACAGTTTTATGGATTGAAGGGTCATAAAACCAAAAGATAAGAATACAAAATTCTTTGAATTGCGAAAATTAAATCTGAAAAATACAGATTTAGAGGCAATTTTATTTTATGCAAAGCCCTAATGTATCTCTAATTTAACATTAAGAAAACATTTTTATAAGAGAATTCTAGAAAAATTTAACGTTCTCAAGCCATAAATTTAATAATGTCAAAAAACATTAAACCAAGGGGGCTTTGTGTTACAGAAAGGCAATAAAGTTAATTTCTAAAAAGAATAACGTATTTACAAAAGGAAAAGATTGAAAATAATAAAACGATATTTTGTTATTTACAGAAATTAATAACGCCTTAAGGGAAGTTTCATTTATTTCAAAATTTTCCTAACACCCTAGAACACACTATTTAAACTCACCTATACATCTGTAGATTCTATTTCTCTTTCAAAATCTACTTCAGTTGAGATACGTTTTATACGTATAATCTTGGAAAAAATTATGTTTCTTATGTTTAATTTCCATGTGGTCTAGTTTGACAGCTATGGCAGTAATTACTGAAAAAGCTCAGTTACTTTTTCAAATTGAACTGATTTTCTGCTTTCCATTTCTTTTTAGAAAACTTGAGTAGCTATTAATATATCTGACAAACATGTAATGATAGTACATTTTCAACATTGTGAAAATGACATTATTTATTATTATAGGTATCATCAGTCAGACTATAAAACAACGAAGAAGTCCAGTTTTCTGTCGGCTATAATATTGCGTAACTTGACAAAGATGGTTTTTGGAGACACAAACCATTTAATTGAATGACATCTATCAGATATCAACTCAAATTACTTTTTAATGCAAAATTTAGACAAATAAGAAAGTTTGCAAATTGGTAAGTAAAAAAATAAATCAAGCAACCAACCGATGCACTATAAACATTTTGATACTCGTTCTAGCTATGAGCAAAGATTAGATCTGAAACTAAGATAGGTGTTGAAGTTTGATAGTAACTTTTAATCCTGCTGACCTAAATACAATGACCTTATGATCTTTCTAACACAGTGAATGACTTATAGCGTTCTTACTATTCTGTAGTCTAATTCCGATATGCCTAATTCAGTTTATTCCTACTACAAGCAATCGGGTTGAATATCGAGATTCCTAGAATTTTAGCTTCCCAATTTCTTCCTAAATGTGTGTTTTCGTTGCATAGGAGACACTCTTAGTTTTGGATAGAGGAGTGATAGAGATCAAGTTGAAAATAGAAACCTGAAAGGCAAAGGCGTAACTAGGGTTTCTTGCGTCCATGGCAGAATTTAATCTCCGTGCCACTTTTGTCTAACTAATTCGGTACCTGTGGCTTTTACCGCTCTTGTGATCCCTTGGTTGTAAGTAACATCCGAGCTGACGAGAAGATCATGCGTTCGGCGGTCATGTTAGGGTTAATAACATGTAACAAAATAGTATTGACAATTTATTGGTAGAAGAGGAACTATTAAGATTGTATATTTTCAAAAGGTAAATATTTTGAATCAAATTTTAAACGATGTTTTGGTATTGGTATCTCAGAATAGGTTATAAGACTTGATGGGCAAAATGGTATTTTTATGTATCTGGTCTCTACACATGAATTATAAAACGACTTTTATTAATAAGAATTAAGCAGTTGTATTTTTAAATAACAAAATGGAAAATTAAACATTTTACAGAATCATAAAAATAAGACCGCCCACTTGACTCAAAACCTAGCCTCTTGGGAGATGTAGCCTGAATCTTCCTAAAGAAAACATGCTACTTTTGCACTGTTGTAATGATATTTGTTTTTTCAACAGAAAATATTGCAATTTCTGTCAAATCCAACATTGTCGCAGATGATCAGCCCCAAAGCCTGCTGCTTAAAATGCATGCTTACTTTCCCAACATCAGATCAAAAAGTTTTTACCTCAGATGTAGCAATTAAGTTACCATGTTTTTTTGTCTATCACTCTGCTCCACCTTTGACTTCTACCTTTGTATGTACTATAACTATGGTAGCGCTTTAAGGTTTTTTTTTTTCTATCTGTTGATACAGATATGCATACAATACAAATTTTGGTAAATGAAGGAGAACCCAAACATCAGAAAATTTAAGAACCACAAAACCTAGAAGATTGGTCTACTAGTACTTGAGAACAAGCTGACCATTTACGTTTTATCTACAATAAAACCAATATAAATAGCTAACGAGTTCTTTTTAAGTTTTTTGCCTTTGTGGGGAAAATAGTAGGTCGACATTAGCAACGATAAATATTATTCCACCTCTTTAAAGCTGATGTAATCTCGTACAAAGATGTATTTTTAGGTGCACTCAAGTGCTGTTGAAATAAATAGCTTTTGTGACATCAGCGTAACGTATCCGAGATAACTGAAAGTGCAAGTTTGGAAAAACATGTTTAGTTTACAATGATAACAGATATTTGCAAATAAATGAAATAAATATTTGCTATCTCTAGAGTAACTCTTAGAAGTTAAAAGTGATATTTAAGATAGATACTTGGCAATGTATTTTTAGAATTATCTGCCCATCTAAATGAAATTTATTAATTATTTGGCAATTTTGCTATTGTCTTGAATACTATATGGCTGACATTAATTAACTAATTAACGATAAATAGAATTTACTACAGATATCTATTTAGAATCGAAAGAATATCTGTAATTAACTTTAAAAGCTTTATTATGCTGTTTATTTCTTCATTATTCAGATTAAACCAGTTTAAGCATTATTTGTGCTAGCAATTTGTTCGTTCGATAATACAGTGATATTTTATTATTTTTTTTAATTTAAAGTGTTTAGAAAGAACCTGTCGCAAGAGAAAAATATGCATAATGCCCAATAGCCAGACAATACGTTAAGGCATTGATGTCGTTTGCCATTAAATCTAAACTAATATTAGCAGAGCATAGCAGTCTAATAAGTATGGTGGAAACAGCAGCACACCAGAATGACTTAAGAAAAGTAAACTAAGGACGTTGACAAGGATCTTCTCAGATCATTGTGCAATGAAGAAGCACTTTTTTATATTAAAGCTGGAGAACACCCAACTCTGAAGAGTTTGTGATGAAGAAGAAGGAGCTACACGTTCTGCTTAATAACTGTGAAGCTTTAGAACAAAAAGAAAAACAGGTTTTTGGAGAATCTACTATAGACTTCACGATTCGAGCAAAACATTTTGGAAATAGTATACGTAGTAAAATAGATCTTAGAGATTTTAGTACAAAACCAAATACAGAGTGATTGTAAATGAGTGAGGATGGTTTGAATTTGGCGCCACATTTAAATTATTTTCATGTTGGTACTACTTGTTTACTTTTTGCAATATGTCAAATCTGTGTTGTTTACAAAGTATAACAAAAAATAGTACTATATAACCTTAAAAAAGATAGATATTAGGTTTGTTCGTTTAATTGCACTTTGCGCACTTTTTATACGTCACGAGTGCAGTAAGTCTAAAGAAAGAGACAGCTATATTTACACTAAATTATGGCATTTCAAATGAACGTTTTGAGTGCAACTTGGTGTAACATAATAAAGAAATAATGACCTGGCAACTAAATCTTTATTTGTATTACTGTAATTGCACATTTTACATTGATACGATATTGCTTCGCTCATTTTCTTCAGTTATAAAACTTGCTTCTTTAATAATTTTTTAGGTTAACACGCTATTCGGGCACAACAAAAACGTTAGAATTTCTTTCTCCACTACCTTGAACTTTGTTGCACCTGCTTTAAACCAAATGCAAATAGTTCAGATTAGTGCAGCTGCACTATAAGAAACAAACAGAAATAAGTTCAAGTTAGTACAGCGCTAGTTTCACAAACGAACGAATTTAGTGTAAAAATTATAAAAAGTGCTGAACTAATGCAACAAATGAACAAACCTACTATTTGACAGATTGCAAAAAGTAAACAAGTAGTGCCAACATGAA